>CM077516.1:77109739-77412319 GCA_039654895.1 Mongoloraphidia duomilia
TATTGTGAGGTCTACGCGATTACTGCACAATCGACCACCGACTCGACCACAGTTGTTGAGTGATGAACGATTGTATATTATGTGGCTCTTGACAGTGTACGATTCAGACTCGGTCTTGGTGAACTATAAACAAAAACAATCGAGACCAAGTGACAACCATCGAGAGTCATCGAGATGTTTGAACAATCGAGACAATCGACTAAAACATTTCGTATCGCGCATCACTAAATGAAACAGCTTAATGATAAATTAAAAAAGACCTCCATCATAAACGCGTCCGTTGATCATTAGAGAAATGCGAATATATGGGCGACGGGTAGCTGCAGTGAGGGTCGGTTCGCGCTCGTCTGGTGTCACGTCGTTCCACAAATAAGTAAATGTTGGTCACGCACATAATGGGCTGGCGTTTGTTATAATGTGGGTCTCGGCTTTTCGTCCGGCCGCGCCGCTGGGATCGCGGTGTGGATTTAATAATTCATTGCTGCGGGCGGCCGCTTCTACACCGGACCTTCAGCGAGGCTTGCTATCAGAGCTTCTTCGTACCAGGCAGCTAAAGCGTCACAGTCAGACCTATGTTAAATTAAATTGTGTTTTAAAGACCACCAACAGCTAAGGTTATTTGGACCTAGCACCAATTCATATTTTCAATTCATTATTTTTTTTAATAATACATTGATAATCCAATTGACACTTTTACCAGTTCTCGGGCTAGAACCCGGGAACTTGAAATAGAGGATCCATAGCAACGCCATGTAAACAACAGCATTGCTACACGCTGTCAGTCCTATGAACTAATGATTGGTTAGATAGATATTGTAGATTATAGACGCTCGACAACAATGGTTATAATTGCGTCTTACTAATGATCGGTGCCCGACAAGTAAACAATAACTAAACAGTAATTACAAAGCAAAACAAACACTACTTATATACAATAATTCGTATTATTACCACTACACTAGTATTTATTTTATCAATTTGGTTATTTATATCACGGTAATATTTATATTCTGATCCACCGTAGGCTTGAATGCGTGACTCACCGTTGACTGAATTCTTCATTCACTCGCACTGGTTGTTTATATAGGCTGCGTGGCATAAGCCTAGCGTGTTCTCGCTTTCTCTAGAACTTTCGTGCAGGTATACCAGTTGTTACAGTAAGCGGACCCCGTTTCTCAGAACTCTTGCCTGTCGTTTATATACAGGGTGATCCGTAACAGAATACTCTTAACCCGGCACTGATCATGAAAAGGACAGCTTGGTGTAATAGTTAGCGTGCTGGGCTTCGGAGCAAGCTGACGTGGGTTCGAATTCCACCACGCTCATGGATGTTTTGTGATGAGGTCATCCTAACTATACAAGGCTAAATTGGTTATAGCCCCGGGGCGCAAATCTTGCTTGCACTCAAATTAGTTTGACGCAATGACGGCCCGTTTTTATTATTGTTAGTAGCCCACGCGATCGCCAAATATCTTAGGACGGTCCTGGTTTTAGGTGATATGTTATTTGATATAATTAAGACGCTAATGGCCTAAGACCTAAGTAAATGTCGACGCGTCTATAATCTACAATAAATATAATAATTATCTAAATAAAAAAACTAGTTGGAACGAAGAACAAGATGTTGGTCAGTTCATATACAGGTTGCCACGTACTGTAGACGGTGTGTCGTCTATTTGCTTTGGTGCCGGTGCCATGGCGTCAGGTCGTGTGGTCACAAGGGACAGGCGATGTGGGCCCAGTCGGGGGAACGCACTGCACGCACATTCGGCTGTGATTTAGACTCATAGAAGCCCATTTTAACCGTACTTACTTAAGTGAACAACTTTAGTGTTATTGGCTATGTACATTGTACATACAGATACCGACAACATGCAATAATATAAATAATGTATTTTACACCCGTCATTACAGTCAACTTATTTCATTAATTTACGAAATGGGGTCGTGAAAATAATAAATTCACTGGAAAGTTTATTAACGGATTATGATGTTCTTTATTATTAACACTAGATGTACTCAGGGGCGGACGGAGGGGCGGGGGTAATGGCGATGACATCATTTATTATTCTCTGTTAGACAAATTTTTTGAAGTGAAAACTTCCTTAGGCGCGCTTTACCTGGGCAGTTAACAACAGCCAGGTGAAACGCACCCGACGGTGACAATCGGGTTACTCGGCGCAAATACGAACACATATTTGCAATATGCTGGTATTAGTGTATAGTTCATACGAACACGTATTTGCAATATGCTGGGTGCGTAGTTCATAAGTGTGCTAATAGATGACACTAAAAACTTAATACGAGTAGATAGATAGATAGATAGATAGAAAAATACTGTATTTCAGAAATAAATCTATTACACTTAATACGAGTAAAAAGTCATTTGTAGTTCACAAGTGCGCTAACAGAAGACACTAAAACTTCATAACTGAAAAACAAAACACCGTCACGAAAAGTTATTCATATAGAAAGATGCCTCTTTTAAAAATAAAGTTGACCTGCCCGAGGATTTTTTCTAAAAAGCGTCCGTTAAAGTTTTATTTCCATAGTTCCATACTTTACGAACGCACTGTATATATTGAATAAGATTGTAACTACGACATTTTAGTTCCTGGATGGAAGTTTAATTATATCATATGTTTGATATCCGTATACAATCAACCTTAATGTGAGACAAAACATTTTATTATTTATTATCTATTGTTTTTTTCCATAAGAATATTATATCATCAATAGAACTTTTAAAAAATAGATAAATACATCAAACATGAAGAATTGAACAGGAAAAAATGAAATTAAAATGTAAGTTTGTATTTAAATAGGGTGAAAGTTATTTTTTTATACAGACTTCAAAATAAAAAGGAGGTTCTCAGTTTGACTTGTATGTATGTAACTATGTCCACGATTATATCGAGATCATATTTCGATACGTCCCATGGAAGGTTCTCACGTTTGTAATCAAATATCGAGAAAGAAATTGGTTCATTTTTAAATTTCTGCTAAAACATATACAACAATAATTTTCTAATTACCAGACATAAATACAAATAAAATAAAAAAATAAATAAACTAACAAACGCACATTAAAAATTAAATAAGTAGTAACTGAACGGGACTTCTGTGTGTGTGTGTTTCATGGATGTATTATATGGATACCCGACTGCTTTGTTCAATAGGTCACAAAAATGAAGCAGGTCTGTTTTTGCCCTTTTCAAACATGGCTGACATTGGAAAGGCCAAAACCATGGCAAAAACACAATTTTTATACCAAGAAAAATACCTACTGTCAAGGGCGTCGCCAGCTTATGACTAAGGGGGGGGGGGGCAATGGGGCAATATTATGGAGGATAAAAAATATGAACGCCGAGAGCATGAAGCGTTACACTTTGGAAGTCTTTGCCTCGATGACGATTGTAATAAGAACGGTTCTAATATCAATGTATAAAACTTCACAAGCCCTCGACAGCACAATAACTAAATCAAACTTTTAAACACAGTAATAATTATTTATTTTAACAAAAATAATATTTAATTAAAACATAACCTGCGGGGATTTTTTGCAAAACTTTCAACCACTTTATCATTAAAATTATTTAGGTTTTTATTTATTATAGCTCTGTGTACACTCATCATGGCCAGACCATTAAGGCACATTTGATCTCTAGGAGGTGGCAACTGCCCCCCCTGCCCCCCCTTGGCGACGCCCTTGCCTACTGTTATCATTTATACTTTTTTCAAACTTATTTTCACAACATATACCTACAAGTTATTATTTTCTTTATAAACTTCAAAATTACGCAAAAGTGTAAAGGCCAAAAAAACTTATAACAAAAAAACTTAATTTGTGGGGATCTTCAAACTCAATTTCTGTTGCAATTTTAAGTAAATATTTGCGAAAATAAGTTGACACATTAGCTCACAATATAAATGAAAAAGTTTGTATTACACAGTTCCATGGTATTACAACCGTCGATGTATGTTTTGCCCTTTTCAAATATGGCGGTCCTGCCTCACTTTTAAACCACTAGTCAGGTATCCAGTGAGTATAATACATCCATGGTGTGTTTTAAAGACCACCAACAGTTAAGGTTATTTGGGCCTAGCACCAATTCATATTTTCAATTCATAATTTTTTTTTAATAATAAATTTAAAATCCAATTGACACTTTTACCAGCTCTCGGGCTATAGAAGCCGGGACTTCTGTGGCATCCAAATTACACCTGAAAGTGACTGAAACATCATTCTTTTTATATTGTAACGGATCAAAGAGCGCCGTTTGAAATCTGCAAACATTCTGGAATGTTCGATCGCGCAGCCTTGGGTCAATGGAATATTCTAACGTCTCAATAATGAAGAAAGCGCCACCCTTGAACTGGGGGTGAGTTTAGAAGGCTATATAATATTATAGGTGGATCGATTATTGAAGTGAGTTATCTCTGGACCGTTGGAGAGTGGATCAACGAACAGTGATAAATAAATAGTGAACATAGTGAGTTGTTTATATTTATTTATTGTAAATTATAGACGCGTCGACAACTTAGGTCATTAGCGTCTTGATTACAATAAATAACAACACACTTTAAACTAACTGACATCACAAAACATCCATGAGCGGAGGCGGGATTCGAACCCACGACAGTCTGATCCAGAGGCTGCGACGCTAACCACTGAATCACACTGTTTTCTAGTGAGTTGTTTCTGGACTGTTGAAGAGAGTGAATCAGCGAACAGTGATAAATAAATAAATAGTGAACATAGTGATTCGTCTTTGGAACAGTGATAAATAAAAGTGACATATAACAGAGATAAATAACAGTGACCAATAACAGTTATTTATAACAGTGCCAAATAACAGTTATAAATTGCCATACAGTTTTGTTACAATATCTTTATTTTTTACAAAGTTATATAGCTGGATTGCTTGTTTCATAAAACGCGTTACATGAGTAAGTCGAAGTGAGTAGCGTATACCCGCGAACAATGAACATGGACGTACCTATGTCAAAAATAAAAGCGTTTATTCATAATAGTAAACAAATTATAGCTTGCTTTTAAAAGGTTATGTAAATAATTAATGAAGTATTTCCCCTTTGCCGTTTTTAAAAAAACACCTTGTATATTGTATTAGAAGTTGCCTTAATTGACTTTTGTATTTTGAAATGGAAATATGTACGTTTGAGAATGAAATAGTATAGGTACTACAGTGTAACTACGCACGTGATCTCTTGGGAGAAGAAAAAAATTGTAATTATATCATGCGAAAAAATACTTGAGCGAAAAAATACAGTTATTTCGCGTGGTTGTTATAATATGTAAATTTACATTTTTGTATAGATAGGGTCATTTTCTGGTACGATGGGTACCTGTGGGTGTGCGTCATATATAGCGGTATGTTATACACAATACTAGCTATTAGCTACTCGCAGGCGCGGATCCAGCCCTCAAAAAAGGTTGTGGTCACGGCTTTCCGAAAATCGACTACATACTACTGACTCGCTCAGGATCTCCAACAAAGGAGACGTTAATGTATGACGCCCCGGCCAAGACATTGTACAGTGTATAGGTCCACGCGGGCAAAGCCGCGGGCGAACACTAGTAAATTAATAAACCTGTAAAATGTTAGCCTGTTTGCTCACGAAAATTATAAAAGTAAATGTGTGTTTGTTAGCACATCACAATATCACATCTAGACTCTAAACTACTGAACCGATTTTGATGAAACTTTTACAGTTTGAAAGCATATCAGATTTTAGATTTAATTAAAAGTATACATTTTACACTGAATAATTTTATTTAGGCGCTTACTTAAATAACAAATTCAAGCTTATGTTTCTTTTTTTAATTTTATTAAGGCATTGGATATAACATCAGCCTATCGACCTCAATTAGGGTTGTGGGCATGCCCACCGTGCCCACAACGGTGGATTCCCGCAGCGCGCTTGGCTGCTCGACCCGGCGTGATATTTGTATAGTTATACTCTGGTTAACATTTTCTAACATAAATCGGGGCGAAGGGAAGGACGTCGCGGGCTGAAAATAGTCACATTTTGTATAAAAATCTGAAAATTGGCAAATTTTTTTAAATGTGGTAGTAGGCATTTGAGAAAAATTTGAGAACTTTTTAACGATATAACAATGCTTTTGTCTAGCTGTAGTTCCGAAAATTATATCGTTGTAAATCTCTAAAATGTTTACTAAATTATTCATTACATTCCACAGCATTGCCAGTGGGATTTGAACTACCTCCTGTGGGATATGTTCTTTCAGAGCTTCAACTGTTCTTAGTGGGTTATCCTGATAAACTTTGCTCTTCAGGTAACCCCACAAAAAATTTGAAAATGGGTGCGAAAAGCATGACGTGCTTGCACGTAAGAGCTGCCATTTTGATAAAACGCTTTGAAAGCGTACGCGCGATACTGAGGTGTCCACCGCTCCATTGCTACTGAATAGTGATGGGTGATTACGAGATATTTTAGTCGATTGTCTCGATTGTTCAAACATCTCGATGACTCTCGATGGTTTTCACTTGGACTCGATTGTTGTTGTTTCATAGTTCAGCGTGATCGAGTCACATAGTACTGAATCGTACAGACGATGTACACTGTCGAGAGCCACATAATATATAATCGTTCATCACTCAACAACTGTGGTCGAGTCGATTGTGCAGTAATCGAGTGCTCTGAGACCGACTGAACAGTGTGAACAGTGAACAATCAACGATGAACGAGTCGCGTGAACGTCAGACTTGAGTCGACTAGCATATAACCTTGAATCGCGATTATATGTATTCTCATTCGCTGGCAAATAATCGACTTGAACAATCGAACATTTCGATTCTAAAATCAAACTCCGAGTCGATTGTGGACTCGATTGTTATTATGAACGATTGCAATTGTTTCGATTGTAAAAACATCTTACAATCGTCCATCACTACTACTGAATGCTAACGTGTAGTCAGGAATGTGGCCGACTGCATCCCCACCACCTTCCATCAGCTGAGCACGATTCCTGTGCTTTTCAAAATCGCTCTTTACTCTGCCCCACCTTGTATAAGTATGTAATCGAAAATACTATCTCTTTCAGTTACATCTAAAAACTTTCAGGTGATCCACACGCACACAACATGGTTGAATTTGTGATTGAACGATGTCCAACCAAGGTGAATTGTAACCATATGCCTCTGGCAATGCTGTTATGTAACAGCTCTGCATCACGTAATTCCCGGCACATTCCAAGTCCACAGGAAATAGTCTTTGTGACGCGTGTTGTCCGCGAGATCTCGACCAGAGCTTTACCTACTAGAGAGAACAGAGAGAGAGAGGGAGAGAGACGGGTTAGAAGAGAATGAAGAGAACAAGCGTACATACATAGACACTCATAAATCTTTTCCTCATCCCTTCGGCTTCGTGTTCGGGTCACGGCGGCCATCAATTATGAGGTAAACGACGGCCTCTGACCCTGCGTTGAACACATATAAACCACTCGCTGTATGCATATTTGGCACCGCTGAAAATGTTGTCCATTCCATTATCGTATTAGATTTCATATTATCAACTTTTATTCCGGAAGTGTGTATGGGGATTATAACAATTGGAAATTTACTTTCTGAAATGAAACTTAATTACGCACGCTAGAGTGAATTGGATTGGTGCGGCTGAATGTGTAACGGAACGACCACCACTCGGACACTCCTCTGCGCCGTTGGGACGCTGAGAAGGCATCGTTGCCACTTATACATTTGGATGTGTGTCTATACAGTCGATGCGACTAGAAGTTTCACTTCTGTAGTGTAAAATACAAGGGTTCTCTGGACCTAGTAATTAGTACTAGGGCCTCCAAGTACCGGGACCAAAGGTGAAGTAGTGACTTCGGGATCTAACTTAGAGAATCCCGGGACTTCTCCTGAAGTCCCGAAAATACCAAATATTGCGGCTTTTTGCTGTATTGAGATTTTACCAAATTTTACACTATAGTGATAATTAGAATATTATACGACGTGACTTCCCAGAATTACAAATTAGCAGAGGAATCAGAACACGGCGTTACGAGCTACGCCTTTTCTCTCCCCCTTCTTCCTTTTCCCCCCTTCCTTCTCTCCACCACTTTTTCCTCTCTCCCCCTCCCTTCTCTCCTTTTCACTCCTCTCTTCCTCTCCCTCCTTTTTCTTTTCCTCTCCCTCCACTCTCTTTTCCTCCTATCTCCCTTCCTCCTCTCTCCCCCTCCGTCCTTCCCTCCCTCATCTTTCCACTTCCCCTTTTCTTTCCCCCCTCTCTATCCCTTCCCTCCTATCCCGCCCTCCTCTCTACCCCTCTCTCCCCGTCCCTTTTCTCTCACCCCACCCTCCTCTCACTCCCTTTACCTCCCCCCCTCTCTTGACTGGCGTTCTTTCGCTGGTCAACAATAGATAGGTATATTACTCTTGACATTTTTTTTCTCTTTTATGAATGACACACTTTTTAACCGACTTCAAAAAAAGAGGTCATTTAAAAAAAGAGAATCGTTTCAACGGCACCGTTGGCCCTCTAGCGTCGTGGTGTGCGGTTAGAACACCACTTCCGTTCACGTTGTCCATCCGTGATCCGTCTCACTATGTGTGCAAATGCAATATACGCTATGAGTACGTTCCAATCGGTGCTTTTAACTGGTTTTGAATGATTAGTTTGTGTAGTGATGGAATAGTTATTGTTAAAAAACAAACACTATGTAAATATTAAAACTATTATGTAAAGAAAAAAGAGTATTTACAAAATAGTAACAAAAAATGTGTGAGTACAGTAAGTACTCTCATAGTACCTATGTGTAAACATTTAGTGTTCTTGGTGTGACATCTAACGGACTTTTTCTGAAGTTCTTAGTTCAACAACTGCCTGCAATGGGGCGCGCGTATTTTAACGCTTTTCGAAAAAATCCAAAATGGCGTCCATAAGAAAAACCAAAGTTCATATCAAAATCTCATTATGTAGTGGATGTAAAAAAATAAACCTACGCCACTAAAAAGATCTTAAAAGATTATACAAAAATGGTTACAGAAATTTTCAGAAAGTTATGGCCAGTTTTCAAAAACGACAATTTTCATTATTTTCTAAATAAATCTATAGTGTGTCAAAATGCAATTGTTTTTTCGGCGGAACGTTAATGAGCACATAATTCTGCACTACTTTGCCCATTTGATCGACTTTCTATCTCCACTAATGACAAAGATACCGACGTCGCCTGGAACACCTTCTATAACTTAAAACTAAAAATAGTAATTTATGCAACTAGGGGTTTAAGTGACAGATTATATGACAGTCGCGATTCTACAATACTATCTTAAGGTTATGTTGCATTTATACCAGAACGAGAGTGTGTTTACCGCGCGAGCCGAAAACCTTAAGAGAGTATTGTAAAATCGCGACTGTCAGATTTGTCACTTTAGACACGCGCTACATACAATATTTTTTGCAACACTGCTTCAAAAGTTTAATTTTAAGCAAATAAAACACAATTTGGATAAATATTTTATTAGTGACATTATAGGCAAAATACTATTTTACGCACGTGTGTTATAAAGTAAAACAAAACAGCATTACTTTATAGAACGGAGTGCGTTAATATTTACTTTTAACACTACCGTTCGAATGCAGTAGAAGCTTCCATAAAGAATCACTTTTCAAACGGTACACAGCCATCTAAAATAATTGTACTCTTGATGCAAGTGTTGCAAAAAATATCAAACAAAATATCGAAAAGTATTCGCCTTCAAGGGAACGTATCTTCAATATTTGAGGACATAAATTCATTAATATTATAGCTGGGAATCAAAGAACGATTTTAAGTTCGTCGTATCGCCGGAAGAACAAACCCTTCACGTACATCCATGTAGTTGTCGGTGAGCGGGAGAGTGAGGCACTGTGCCGAGCTTTTCCCGCTGTCCGCTGTCCGGCCATCGGTCGCACACGTCTGTCTGCGCCTGATGACGATTTATGATCTATTTCTACGACAAAGGATTTATAAGTGTGTCTCTCCACGGACACTAATACACTGTGCCGCTGCCACGTCTTCCGGTCACTAGCTAACTGCGGCCGCTGCCAGTGGCTAACTCTAACTCATTGCCATTCGAATGTCGTCCGACACTTCTGTCTGCAAATGTACCCTTAAATATATACAGGCTGATTTAAAACAACTGTGTGCTTATGACCACACGACAGTAAGTGAAAAATTCAGATTTTCTAATTTTAAAATATAATATATTGGAAATTTTGTCAATATAACCCTATTAAAATCTGGGCTCTAAAATTTAAAATGTACAACTGTCAAGATGTTTCATTGTTTATTGTTTGCATAGCCTATCCACGACATGCGTACATATTTGCATTTCTCTCACACTCATGTATCGTGAAAGCCGATGGATTTTCTCTGTTTACGTTTCTCTTCACCCCACTGCCCCCCTCGTCATTTTTACTATTATCGCTTGAAATCACCCCTTTTAAAGAAATTTCACAAAAAAAAAAAATAGCGATAACATATCTGTGGACTAAAGGCCTCAGTTAAAAAAAAAATTATGTCAATCGGTTGAGCAGGGGTTGCTGGCGGATTGTCTAGAGAAATAGGACTTGTGTTTTAAATATATAGATATTTTTTTAATCACACAGTTTTATCATAAATATATTAAAATGGGCCTATGCAATTAAATTTAATGAATATATTTAGTCCAAGCGGCAGGTAATAAATGAAGGGGGTTACCTGGAAAGTATTTCGAAGTTAATGATATTTTTTGGTATGTTGTTTGTGGGTACTCTGTGGAGTAGAATCTGAGTTTTCGACCTCGAGGACCCTGTGCTAACGTGGGGGGAGCCGAAAAACCACGAAATTTTACAACCTTTTTTTGCTTTTTTCGAAATCTCTCAGAAACGGTCGACTTAAGCAATTCTTTCATTATGTAATGTTCTAAAGAGGATTACAATTCCTACAATTTTCATTCCTACAACTTTTCTGTGGTACTAATGGTAAGCGCGCTACAGCTTCTTGAAAATCACGCGCTTTTTGTAACCTTGGTAACCAATGGTTGAAATGTAATGTCCTTTTCAATAGCTTTATTTATTGCGTTCTTCATCGAACTTTAAATTGAAAATACACATGTTCATAAAGCAAGGAACGCCCTAAACCGTCCTTTTTGTCCCATATCGATATCTTTTAAAATTGAGAAGTTAAAGGCAGTCAAAGTTGAAAACATCACAGAGTTTTACGTGATTTTTTAACACGCGTTTCGAGTAACTTCCATACCGAATTAAAAAAAATCCGTCTAGGAATCCATAGGAAATGTATACCCTAACGATGTTTAGAAGCAAACACTTGCCCTGTATCTTTGTAAGAATTCGTAATCAGTTCTTCTCCTAGAAGTTTTTACAGTAGTTATAAAACATCCTGTATATAATATGTATTATCCAAAAGGATAATAAATCTAAATCTACTTCCAGTCGTGAAGATTGTGTGATACCTGGTAGCATATATTATTATTGTAAATTCTTTAGGGAATTCTTCCAGAAACCGAGAAAGATATTTTAATAACAATAATGTGTTTAAACTGCGGTTGTAGATGTAGTCAAATAGTAAGTATATAGTATATACTATAAAAAAACTTTGCCTTATTTACACGTTATCCTAAATCTATTTTGATGATGGGTCGAACCGTATCGATTAAGAGCGCGTCCTGCTCAAGAAAGATCTAGCCTCCTCCCTCCCACCTAAAATTTATTTTACGCTCCCGATTGTATTTGTGATCCGAGGACAGTTTTTTTTATGTCAAATTTAGATTACTTTGCCCACTCTTTGGGTGCTACGGGTCAAATAAAAAAAGTCAAGAGGTGTCATGGGACACCTGACAGAAACTATGCTTTTTACGCATTGTATATAAAACCGAATTTATCAAAGCTATAGACAATACAATTGAAAACTTATTGATGTGAAGAACTGTTTAATTAAAAACAGAAAAGTGGTGATCCTGATGATAATGAAAGAAGACAGCTTTGAGATGGCTTAAGGATCCAAAAATAATAAGCAAATACTGTTAATATTGCATTTATTAAGCTGACGTTTCGAGAATTATATTCTCATCCTCAGAGCTCTGTTAAAAAATTATAAAATTGTGTTAGGAAAAAATTTAAAAAATAATATATAACAAATATTAATTAACTTACCAAATGCCGTCAAACATGACAGTAAAATTGTCCAAAAAACTTTTTAAAAAAACATACTGACATTTTATTTGGTTTTTATTGAAGTGTAAAAAAATTTGTTTTATTGATTTGATTTTGTACACAGAAATACTCAAAACTTTATGTTTTATAGAATTTGATTTTATTTTTTATTGTAGAAAATTTTTTTAATTTTTTTTTTATTTGCCAGATTAACTGTTTTATATTTACGTGCTATAAGCTAGAAACTAAGTGAAATAATTTTTGATTTTTAAGTTGTTATTGCAAAAATGTAGTATGTTTATTCAAGTTTGGACAATTTTTATTTCATTGAGCAATTTACTATATATATGTGACAGGTTATCAATATCTGTGCGTTTGTTTATACAATTTTTTGTTTTATATATGTAAACCATTTCAAGGAAAAGGCGTTTTTGATAATTACTTTCTAGAGCCATAATGGAGGTATTTTCAAAATCAAATTCGTGATTGTTGGCGACGCTATGCTGTACTAAAGAAGTGCAAAAACAAAGTTGAGAATGTAAATTAGATTTTATTTGGTTTTTGACGCCCACATTATGTTGTTTCAAACGCATGAGTAAATACTGAGATGTCTGTCCCACATATATAGCATTACAGTTTTTGCAATCAATTTTGTAGATTAAGTTTGAATTTTGAAATTTTTTTGTTTTAGTTTTAATTTTTGAGAAAAACATTTTATAAATTGTGTTAGTATTTTTGAAAGAAATGCGTATTATTCGACCGCCATTTTGAAATCTGATGCAATTTTATTTTTTTGTGTCCTATAAAACCCTAAAATATCAATAGAACAAAGGCAGAGGAGGGATTGCCTCTCTTTGACAGTCCTATGGACGCCTCTGCCATCTACTGAATTACGGTCGGACTTTGTATTTAAATTGGCACTGTATTTGTTCCTTAGCTTTATTTCCTTTAAAAAAAGTTTGAAGCGGAAGTTTAACTTTTGAAGAGGCAATTGTACATTAAGTTTATGTGCCGACTTCAACAAATACATTCGAATTTGAAGAGAGCTTGAGTTGATGTTCAGAGATTGAATGATGATATCAAACAGAGATACGAGTACATGCATATACTATTATACAGATTGTCCGAAAGCTAATTTGAACATAGATAATTTAATGAGTACAACATTGGAACATTGGAAGTTGTTCTCGCAATTGAATTCCAATGTTCTATGGGAATTGGCGTTCCCAGGAGCCCGAGCTCGTACAAGACGATTTGTGTATGCCGGCTGGCAGATTCTAATACACAAATGGATTATTAATTGTTGTGTTGAAGACACTAATGACCTAAGTTGTCGACGCGTCTATAATCTACAATAATAATAATAACAAAGAGGTGTAGATAATTAATTAGTGCAACAAAGAGGTCATATTTTTATTCGCAATTAAAAGCGAATGTATAGATGTCAGCACTTTGGACGTCTATGTGGGGTTTAATCGGTCGTGTCACAAAGCGAGTGTAGATGTCAGCACTTTGAACGAAATGATGGTTTGAATGGTTTTGTAAGTATAAAGTAAATTTTTAAAATAATATGAGGTTAGATTTTTATGTCAACATTGCTATTTTTTTGACAATCATTAAAGGTTACGACAGCAGGGAATGACATAATGACATTACAGAAGCTATCATTTTTTTTCGTAGACCTCACATACGACGACTTATTCGAACACCAAATGTCGGCCATTTTGCTTTACAAGCGACACCTACCTCGCTGATTTTTTGCATGTGTCTTGAGCTCCCCATGAGTGTCATGAATGCACATTTTTCTATATTTTTAAGTCCCTAAAGCAAACAGGTACAAAAATTGTTTTGCTATTTTCTCGGCTCCTGTTAAAAATACGACGATGCGAGCGGAGGGTCCTTCGAGCACTACAGATTTGCCGCTCATGACTTTTGTCGTAAATGCAAGAGTTAGCGATTGAGAGGTTGGAAAAACAATTTCCGTGCAACATTTTTTTGAAGCTATGCTTCTATAGTTAGACGATTTCTGGGAGGAAAAACGTATGGTTTCGCGTTACGTCACCGACATGCTCATATTAAAAGTATATCTACTGTCCGATCCTTTTGAAAATTAATATCTGAGAGTTTTATGACACAAAAAAATAAAACAGCGTCAGATTTCAAAATGGCGGCCATATGTACTTTTGTAAAAATTATTCGATCTTTTTGAAAATTGATATTTAAGAGTTTTATAGGACACAAAAAAATAAAATGGCGTCAGATTTCAAAATGGCGGTCAAATAATAACTTTTCAATTGTATTGTCTATAGCTTTGATAAATTCGGTTTTATACACAATGCGTAAAAAGCATAGCTTCTGTCGGGTGTACCATGACACCTCTTGACTTTTTTTAAAATTTAAATTAAAGCGGAGATGGGAATCAAACCCACGACAGTTTGATACAAAGACTCGACAATTTTGTTCTGCCACATCTCGTATACACACACATCTTAAGTATTAGCTTTGAGTGTCGAACTCCGACAAAACTTAGTTACACATATAATCGAAGAAGCTTCATATAGTTGCCGACTGGGAAAATAGTTTCTGAACAGTTGGCATTACCGTCAAGTTGCACCTCAAACTTGCTCTACAATGGATTATAGCATACACTCATTGCATACAGTGAGATTAATATCTTTGTGTATACTTATATAAGTAGGAATCTATTATAAATTTTAATAGGTAGGTACTTATTAAAATACTAGCGGTTACCCATGAATCCGCCTTCTCATACAAACTTCAACACCTTGTTGCACCCCTTCTCAACCGAGAGCTAGTGACAATTTTTTGGTGTTATTTATTCAAGGCCTTATTTTTGTGAAGATGTTGAGGGAGGCATATTAAAATGTCCTGAGTAAGGGATTTTGTTAGATAGTGGTATGGGAGGGATGCAGACCACCCCCAACATGTAACAAAAAAATGGTCACAATTATTATTGCTTCAAGGCTTAAATTGTTTGTATATAGCTTGTCGGTGACCCAATAACGCCATTATAATATTTGCAGATCGATTGGTCAGTATTAAAGGGGTGGCAGATCACCCTAAACGTGTCATGTACCCGACGAAAATTATATTATTAGTTCAAGGTTCAAATTTTATTATGTTGTTACGGCGACTGTTTTAAGCATATATTTCAATTTGCAGAACACAATGTCGGTATTAACCCCTTTGCAGAACGATATAAACACCTAGGCGAGCAAGTTTCCCTCTAAGAGAGGATGTTAATACCGACATTTTGTTCTGCAAAGTCAAATATATGCTTAAAACAGTCGCCGTAAAAACATAATAAAATTTGAACTTTGAACTAATAATATAAATTGAAATGGCGTCAATATACTAGGGAAGATAAATTTTTTTTTCTGAAACCACAATTTTTAGTTTTTTCGTGATAAATCAAAAACCAATCAAAATATCTTGGGTTTCTTTTCAAATTCTCAATCGTCATGTAAAAGCGCAACTTCTTCCTAATTTAATCAGCCTTGTATCTTTAACCGTTCCCAAGATACCAATGGTGAACATCGAAAAACAACACCACCCTGTATAATGTGCAACTTGAAAATCCAAAGACGTAACTCCGATGCAGGTTTCATGTGATGTGCAGAATAAAAACGATGGCTTTTTAATTTTTCATTTTCACCACATTCGATTGAGACAGCTTCAAAAGTACGAAAAAGAAAGCTGATTCGTTTCTCTTGATATTGAAAAACAGCTGAATGCACAAAAGAAATTCCGTCTTTATTTGTTCCGTGAAGAAAGATCTTTTTCTTTAATCATTTAGAATTTAGACAATTCGAACAATTTATTGGTTTTTCTTTGCTAACAGAAAAACTTAACAACAATGTAATCAAATGTACGGAAATAGTATATTGCATTACAAGGTAAGAAACTTCGCGTTTGCAACCAGTGTGAAGTTTGCTGCCCGAGGTACGATGGCATGCAACCATATGTGTTGCAAACGACAAGTTTCATAGGTAGTAATTGCATATAATTTTTCACAACAACCCTATTGACAATTCGATTTGAGGTACCTACAATTTGGGCGAGTAAAAAAGCCGCAAAAATGTCAGATCTGTCAGATTTATGTCTGTCATTTTGACGTTTATGAATATTATATGCGGATTCAATATCGCTCTATCTCCTTCATAATTTAACGTTTTCGAAAATTATATGCGGATCCAATCGCTCTTTATAACCCCCTTGATATGGGTATCAAATGAAAGGGTATAACGAGTAGAATACAATAAGCATTATAAATCCAAAATGGCGGCCGAAAATTTTGGAAGAATAAAAAGAACAAAATAAAATATTAGGTAAAAAAACACTTTTAAGACAAGCTTTTATTGAAGTGGACTACAAAGAAAAAAATATTTTTTTGTAATTTAGGTTCATAATTATAAAAGCGTGGGTTGTAAACCCTATAATAGTTTATTAGTCACGACCCACGCTTTTATAATTATGAACCTAAATTATTAAAAATTATTTATTCCTTTTAGTCCATTTCAATATAAACTTGTCTTTAAAAAGTTTTAATAATATTTTATTTATAAACATAAAAAACTATAACAAGCTTATTATTAATTATTAAACGGGTCAATAGTTTTTCTAAAGAAACAGTTGCAAATCTCAGTTGACTATCGCTATATTATGAATAATATAGCGATAGTCAAATCGCTGTAGTGTAAACAAAACGTACTAGAATTATCTGTTCTACATTACGGACTGCTGAGTAAAATAATCGACATGATTCAGAACTATATGAGGCTGAAAGTTTATTGAATTTTTTAGGTTATTGTTTCACATATTAATTATAGGTATCTAATATTATTGAATTACTTATTGTTCAGTTTATAATATTGTAACAAAACTGATTTCTTACGTGGGTGGAATAAATTATTTATTTACAATAATTAAAAATTTAACAAAAATAGATAACAATAAGATGTAACAATTATATCTCAATTCTAATAGTCAACACTGTTTATATAATATTAACACGAACAGTAATTCTTAAACGAAGTGAAGCGCTTTTTTTAACATTGAACACTTCATATGCTGTATTTATTTCCAATCGACACTGTCACACGACTCTCGTTGTTGTTTTCCGGTCACCGCTCCTGCTTATATAGAGCCAGCAGCTTGATCCCCCACGCTCGCGCGCTTTCCAGAACATTCCTGTGTCTTCGATATCATGCCACGCCTCATCATTGTTACTTGTTCTCGATGATTCTATTGTCGCCAGCGGAGTAACATCTGGGATTTTGCTACAATATCTATTCGCAATTAAAAGTGAATGTAGAAATCAGTACTTCGAAAGTCTATGTGGAGTTTAATCGGTCGTTTCACAAAGCGACTATGTAGATGTCAGCACTTCGGACGAAATGATGATTTGAATGGCTTTGTAAGTAAAGTAAATTTAATGAGGTTAGATTTTTATGTCAACAATTTTAGATCAAGCATTAACATACTGTTACGGATCACCCTGTATATAAACGTCAGGCAGGAATTCTGAGAAGCGGTGTCTGCTTGCTGAACAACGAGTAACTGCACGAACATTCTAGAAAACGCTAGAACGCGCTGTGCCTAAGCCAAGCGACCTATATAAGCAAGCGAGTGCGAGGAAGTCGAGGAGTCAATGGTGATGCAACCAAGCGGATCAGTGATATAAATATTAGTCAATCAACGGTCGAATCAGTCAGTACTGTGATATAAATAGTGGAGTGGATATAAATAAATAGTACTGAACTAACTGAGTAAATGGCCGACATAAATAAACGTTAGAAATAAATAATCTTTGTATATATAGTTATTGTTTATTTGTGTTGATTGTTAGAACTGACTTTTCGTTGTTGCCAATTTGCGCCGACCTATTCAATCCTGTAGTTTACAAAAGAACGCGCTGAGCTGCGTCACCTCAAACGCGCTATGCGTGTCTCAAATTGCGCCTTGCCTAAAACATTGGCCAACATTTGCCATGTCATCTGGAGGCGGTTAGATATCGCCGCGGTAGCTTCGAAGTCGGCTGTCCGCCTTTGACTTGGTAAAGTTCCGTATATGAGACCGGCATGCAATACAATGTAGGTATATGGGTCTGTGGATGCACACAGACGTGGTACACACTGATGGGTTAATCTTGTTTAACAAGTTTGTAACGATAGCCACTGCACCGCATAGTGATACAACTAGAGGTACTTTTATACATGATGTCTCAAATGAAAATTTCATTGGTGTACAATAATAGTGTTACGGATCATCCTGTATATAAACGGCAAACAAAGAGTTTCGAGAAACGGGGCTGCTTACGAACATTCTGGAAAACGCGAGAACGTACTGGACTGGGCCGCGTACGAGTGAATCAGTCAGTCAACGGAGATCAGTCAATCAGTGAATGGTGAGTCTGCCATCAAGTGGATCAGTGATATAAATATTAGTCAATCAACGGTTGAATCAATCAGTACAGTAATATAAATAGTGGAGTGGACGTAAATAAATAGTACTGAAGTAACTGAGTAAATGACCGACATAAATAAACGTTAGAAATAAATCTGATATTTATACAGTGACATAAATAATTACAAATAAATAATCCTTGTATATATAGTTATTTGTTAAGTGTTATTTAAGTGGCTCGTTTAGTCCAATAATTACCGTTTAAGTTTTTTTGTTGTTAAAATTGACTTTTCGTTGTTGCATTCATTGTTATTGTATTTTTAATTATTGTAAATAAATATTTATTCCGCCAACTCAGAAAACAGTTTTGTAACAATATATTGTGCAACTAGTGTGTAGTGGCGGCGTTAGAGGGTGGGCCATGGCTTGACCCACCCTTTGGTCCACCCTGGAATAATCCCCAATCTCTAGTTTATCTTTTAAATACGTTTTTAACCCTCGAAATTTGAACAATTTTTCTTGTAAATTCTATAGCAAGTATAATGTGGGTTAAAATTTTAACGACCACTGAAATTTTCGGAACAAATTTTATTGTGATACATTTTTAGAGTGTTGGGTCTCCAAGTCACTATATGAATATTATGAAGTATTAGAAATACTTTGTATTATGTCCGTCTTGTGACTTTTTGTGATTTACTACCTACTATATAAATCATAAAATCTCGAAATTTAAATCAGTACTTCACAAACCACGACATAATACACAGTGCTTAGCATCATAATATTATATAGTGTTACGAATACTCAATGTGTGTTTTTAAAAAAATAATTAACCATACCTGAAGATGGCAGCTCGTTGCTGAAACGCGTAGTGATAAATCACAAGAAGTTACAAGACGGACATAATACAAGGTATTTCTATTACTTCATAATATAAATGTTATTGGCCCACTTTCAGAACACCATGACCAACTTTGGCCCACCCTAATAAAAAATCCTAGCGCCGCCACTGCTAGTGTGTGTTAAATACATCTTTATGCGTCAGGCGCGATGTTTTCAGCACTCGTATGCGGTTCGCGAATGCGTACTCGCCTACTACTCGTGCTGAAAACATAGCCCCTGACGCATAAAGATTTAGTACACGCGCTGCACACTACACTTTATTCAACACATGCATGGTTTTAGAGTTTTATTGAATTAATGTCAAACACCGTAGATTCACTGACAGCACTACATCTCATCGGGTTTATTCGGCTCCATACTCGACTTCAAGCGCGCTCGGGTCGGTGACCACGTTTACTGTCTATTGTCTAACAAGGAGTGCATCGTTTCAAGAATTACGTTTTTATTATTACGTATTATAATAATAAAATAATATTATAATATTGTTACAAAACTGTTTTCTGAGTTGGCGGAATAAATATTTATTTACAATTATTTATTTACAATAATTAAAAACAACAATAATAAATACAACAACCAAAAGTCAGTTCTAACAATCAACACTTATCTATATACAATTGACTACACTAATATTTATTTTATCAGGTGAATTTATATCACTGTATTTATATCAGATTTATTTCTAACGTTTATTTATGTCGGTCATTTACTCAGTTACTTCAGTACTATTTATTTATATCCACTCCACTATTTATATCACTGTACTGGTTGATTCGACCGTTGATTGACTAATATTTATATCGTTGATTGACTAATATTTTTATTTATATCACTGATCCGTTTGGTTGCAGACTCACCATTGACTGCGTATTCGACACTACACTGACTGACTGACTGACTCCCTCGCACTCGCTTGTTCATATAGGCCGCTTGGCTTAGGTACAGCGCGTTCTAGTGTTCTTTAGAATGTTCGTGCAGTTACTCGTTGTTCAGCAAGCAGACACCGCTTCCTGCCTGACGTTTATGTAAAGGTGATCCGTAACAATATTATGTATCTATGTTTTACATATAACCAAGTTTTCACTTCTGCCGTGTAGTCATAAGCACACGCCCACTTTTTTATTTCCAATTTATATTAATATTTATTAATATAACTATTATTATTATTAATTGTGAATATTTCAAATTTTGTAATTGCTGCATTATAAGTAATTTTTCTTTGTGACATCAGGTATAAATACTGTGCAGTTTATGGCTTGCATTCTGAAATCACACTTCCGGTATAAAACAAAAATATATTTAACACTTTTGCGGACACAAGAAAATTAAGATGGGAGCTTAAAGCACACTATTTTTATGTAAGTTCTTTTTGTAGAACAACAACCGATATAACAGTATTCTTACAATGTTTCTTGTGATAAAATATAATTGTTGTACTATTTTTTTCGTTACTGCATTGAAGAAGAAGATTTAGTTAAAAAAAACTATAGTTAGTTTTAAATCTATAGTGTAAAAAGTTACAATAAAATTACAGCTAATAAATTCAAAAGAAAAATATTATAAACTTACATTTACATGCATTTAATTGTCCCATTAAACGATTTTGAAATTTAATTGGAAATTGAGATTTATAAAAAAAAGCGGTCAAGTGCGTGTGGAACTCGCGCTACGAGGGTTCCGTACCGTTACAACAATTATATTAGGAAGATTCTGTGAAAATGTCAACCGTTTTTCCATTATGGCAAGTAATGTTTCGTAACAGGCTAACAGCAAAATAAATTGAGTTTAGGTCGTGTATGCGTGTTCGACCGTCTGATGAGTCAATAGCAGAATATTTTGGGATGTTTAGTGAAGTAGGTTGTAGGTACGTAATATATATTATATAACGCATTTGTTGCTATTTAGTATTTTGTAACACTGTATGTACGTCTGACGGCAGAAGTTGTGGTGTTGGAATCAAATGCATGGAAATAAATTTAATGAGCCTGACAGAATAAAGTGCATTATGTAAAACCCGATGTTCTATTTACGTGAAGTTGTTTCAGGCGTTTCAGCACATTGAACGTAATTCACGTGGTCATTTGATGCACTATGCCTGGTAATTCTAGTCCATAGGCACCGAGTTTCTGTTGTGTCTATGGGGGCTAAGTAATATCATTAAAAAATTCCTATACTTCCCACCTAGTAAATATTTGCAAAAAATAAACACTCTTTTTTTTTTTTCTTTGACTAGGCCCAAATAACCTTAGCTGTTGGTGGTCTTTAAAACACAATTTAATTTTTATTCTTTGAAAAAAGCATGGCCCTCTTTTTTGTTTGGTGATCTACTGATGGCTAGCTTTATATAGCAAAAATCATGGTTACCTTGATTTGCGTACAATTTTTATTTTTTTTAGTAAAATATTTTTTTTCTCGAAAACTATACCTACATTTTAGAGAAAAAAATATTTAAATTTTTTTCATATTATAACATTGTAGCGTTATGAAGTATTATTTGTTGTTCAAAAAAAATAAATAAATAAATAATCATTTAAAAATATAAGTCCGGCCCTGTCGGGTAACAATTAGGCAAGTTACGTAAGTCCTACCTACGTTGGGTAATATCGGCGTGTCCTGTGTTTGAAAAGAAAAAATTTTAAGTAGTTAAGGTCTCTGAATCGACATGAAAAGATAACAAATAAAATATTCGTCAAAAGTTGTAATGTTTTATTACTAAGTTAAAAAAAAAAAAGTAATATAATTATTTTAAATATATCCTATTTTCAACTGTTCTAGCTGTTCGATTTATTGGGCCCAGCACCTTATTTTTTCCTTTCCACCTCGAGCAGTTTCGCTACAAATTGGTAACAGAACGTAGTTTTCCTTGGACCTTAACTAATACAATTCCTAATTTCCGTAATTTCCCTTTATAATTTCCTGTCGTTCAGAGATTGTTTTAGTGTGATTAAAAAAGTGTTTAAAATAATGCCGCGTACTAGAGCTAACGCCGAAAGCGCTCAATCTAGTCAAGAGGGCGAAATTTTCCGATCTCCAGTGGGCCATTTGAATAGCCCAGAACCACGTCAGGATCAACAGAATCCGGAGCAAGAACGTCCCAACGTACGTGATCAGGGAGTGGCTTCACCTTTAGCAAGGGCGACAGCCGTTCACATGCAGCTCACAAGTGGATTGTTGGACCAAGTTAATGAATTACGGCGTGTTTCGGAAACAATGTCAAACCATTTAATCAAAAGTGATCTCGAAATCAATCACGATATATCTAGTTTTCTGCAAAGAATTCCAGTAGTTTCGGCGGATTATCCACACCAGCTGGTGGAATTCATAGTGGAAGTTCAAGCACTAGTCGATTTAAATTTAAAACCGGATATGGTTCTTTTGTCGCATCTTATTTGTCGGCTACAAGGTGAAATACGCATTTGGTGGTCCAAAGCTATTGGCAGATATGCAGCATGGCCGCCGATGAAGGTCGAATTATTAAATGAGTATTTATCGCCGATCGTTCGAGGGCAGCTTGCTGATTCTATGGTCCGACGTTATCAAGAATTAGATGAACCATTCACCGCGTATGTGGAAGACATTCAAAATAAAATACGGGCACTGGAACTCAACATGTCAGATGAAGCTATCGTGTTGCATATTTGGAGTCATGCGAACTCTGTGACTCTAGATAAGTTAAAAACTGTACAGATGCCAAGTACCTTGCAAGATCTTAGGAGGTTGGCAAGACATATTAGAGATACGGAAGCCCTCATAGCAGCAGCCGTTCAACGCGAAGGACTTATGAACCAACTACAAAATAATCCTTCAGCAGTCCAGTGCTCCTACTGCAAACGTGAGGGGCATTCCAGTAGAAGCTGTTGGCAACGTAGGCGTTCTAATCAAGAGCAAGAGGCGCCAAAAAACTGAGTAGCGCGCGACCTAACGGTGGTCGCGGAAAACCTGAAGAGTCAAATATTCCGATGATTGAAATAAAAATAAATGATTTGTCTTTTCGTATGCTTCTGGATTCTGGAGCAAGTGTGAATTTCTGCAGTCCGGACGTTGCAAACAAGATTATTCAGAACAAATCGGGGCAGCTCCAGCAATTAGAAACCTCAGTTCGTCTTCCCGACGACCGTATGGTGCAAGTACAGTCTATCCTAGTTACTACGATTCACATCCATCAATTTTCTTGGAAGCTATCCTTTTTAATTATGCCTAACCTTCCTTTTGAGTTTATTTTAGGCTTTAAGAGCCTTAAGGACATGCGAATTATCATGAATTTTTATGATCATTATTTGTTTTTCTCCTTTTGTCCGGAAAAGCACATTCCCTTTATGATTGATCCGGCAAACGCTCGTCAATCCTTGGATGCAACAACGGAGTGTCCCGCAGAATTAAGCAAGAGACAAAAAGCGGTACTCCAAGAATTAATGAATAAACACAGGGAAACGGTTACATTAAAATTGGGTCAGGTCAAAAATTTCGCGTACAAGATAAGGCTACACGATCAAACGACTGTGCATCAAGCACCTTATCCCTTAAGTCCTCCTAAAGCAGTGATCATGCGGGAGCACATAAAGAAACTTTTGGACCTCGGGGTCATCACGGAGTCGTCTTCACCTTACTCTAGCCCATGCTTTTTGGTGCCAAAAAAGGATGGTGGAAACAGGCTGGTCGTGGATTATCGTAAGATTAATCAACGTGTCATATACGATGCCTTTCCTGTCCCAAGGCCGGAATCAATTTTCCAATGTCTGCAAGGAGCCAAGATATTCAGCAAGCTTGACTTAAACATGGCTTATCATCAATTACCACTCACTGAAGATTCCAAGCATATTACGGCCTTCAGCACTACATTTGGATCTTATCAATATAATTTTTTGCCCTTCGGACTAGCGGTATCGGCGGCAGCACTCAACAGAGTTATGAATAGCTTGTTTGGAGATTTGCATTTTCGGTTTGTAATAAATTATTTTGATGATTTATTAATTTATTCTACTTCTACAGATGAACATCTCCAACACCTAGAAATCGTTTTTGAGAGATTGCGTGCAGCCGGCTTTACAGTGAATCCTGATAAGGCAAACCTGTGTATGCGGAAGGTCCGATGCCTGGGTCATGTTGTCTCAGAGCGAGGATGTCACATTGACGAAGACAAAGTAAGGGCTATTCAAGAACTACCGATCCCAAGTTCCTTGAAGGAAGTTAGAACCTTTTTGGGGATGACCGCCTATTTTGCAAGGTTCATTCCAGGGTACAGTGAGATAGCCGCTCCACTAAATACACTTAAGAAAAAAAATATCAAATTTCAAATGGATCAGTCGCAAACGGAAGCGGTACGTCAGCTCAAGGACGCGTTATCTTCGGCACCGGTACTGAAGTTTCCGGATTTCGACAGGCCATTCCTAGTCCGCTGTGACGCCTCTGATGTCGCATTAGGGGCGGTATTGTTACAAAAGCACCACGAGGATGAAACGCATCCTATCGCCTACGCATCGAGAACCTTATCTGAGGCGGAAAAAAGATATATTATTTTTGAGCGAGAGGCCTTAGGGATAATTTTCGCGTTGGAAAAATTCCACGACTACCTAATAGGCAGACGCTTCATTCTTCAGGTGGACAATCAGGCCCTAACGTGGATGATGCGCCACCCGCAGCAGTTAGGAAAGGTTGGCCGGTGGGTACTCAAGTTGACCAAGTACGACTTCGAAGTACAGCACATTCGGGGATCATCCAATACTATCGCAGATTCCCTCAGTCGTCTGATCCCTCCGCCTGAGTCGACAGAAGAATCGCCAAAAATGACCGCGTCGATCATAAACCACTTGCAAGAGGTACCTCAGACCTTTGTCAACATTCGACGCCACCAGGAATCCGATCCGGACACGAGTCTCATTTTGCAGCGCATACGCGAGGGCGAAAATGTCAAAGGGTTCGTGGAGCGAGACGGTGTCCTGATGCGATTGGTCGGAAGACGGAATCTGAGAAGAGTGGTTGCGCCAGAAGTGGTAAGAAAAATGCTACTTTATTATTTCCACGACTTGGATGCAGGTCATCCGGGGATAACGAAGACATATCGAGCACTCGCACAGCGTTTCTGGTGGAACAATATGTTTGCCGAAGTACGAAATTATGTTCGTTCCTGCGAGGCTTGTCAAGTAATTAAGCCGCATAATCAAAAGGTCGGGGTACCGATGTCCTCTTCTGTGCCAACCAACGTTTTTGACAAAGTCTATATTGACTTTTGTGGCCCCCTATTGACGTCTTCGAATGGGAGTCGTTACGTTCTGGTTGTCCTGGATGCCTTTTCGAAGTGGATAGAACTCGTTCCTTGTCGCCGTGCCACAGCAAGTGTTACCTGTAAAAAGCTCATCCATCTCTGGTGTGCTTACGGGCCACCGAAGATATTGGTGTCAGACAATGCGAGCGTTTTTCGAAGCGATACCTTTAAAAAAATGAGTTTAGCATGGGGCATTAAACACATTACTACTGCTCCGTACCAGCCCTCTTCCAACATGGCCGAGAGAACTATGCGAGATCTTAAGAGTGCACTGTCCATTATGTTGAGATCTGAAGCCGACGACAACCATAAAAAGTGGGAAGATTTGCTCCCCTTATTCAAGTATGCACATAATGCTAATGTTTCCGAAAGCACCAATAATTCGCCAGCGAACATCTTCCTGGGTAGAGAAATGCCAAAACCACTGGATCGCCAATGGGAACTCGAGAAATATTTGGACCCAACCCCACCGGCTACACAAGAAGAGGTACAAGAGAAGTTAAGGCGCGCGCACCATCGAGTCAAGGCACTTTATGATTTGCGACAACCGAGAAACCATCCCTTCAAAGTAGGAGATCTGGTAGTCCAGCGGCAACATGTGATCGTTCCTGCCGGAGGGCAACAAGGCCAAAAATTTGTTAGTAGATGGACATCAAAAAGGCGTATATTGCGCTTCACCTCTCGAGCATCTTGTATTGTTGTTGATGCTGAAGATCCTACGCGGCAATATCGGGTGCACATCTCCCAGCTGAAGCCTTTCTACGAGAGATTAGAAGCCGCTCCTTAACGGACAGCGCTTCCTTATAGCCGGGGGTACTGTAGCGTTATGAAGTATTATTTGTTGTTCAAAAAAAATAAATAAATAAATAATCATTTAAAAATATAAGTCCGGCCCTGTCGGGTAACAATTAGGCAAGTTACGTAAGTCCTACCTACGTTGGGTAATATCGGCGTGTCCTGTGTTTGAAAAGAAAAAATTTTAAGTAGTTAAGGTCTCTGAATCGACATGAAAAGATAACAAATAAAATATTCGTCAAAAGTTGTAATGTTTTATTACTAAGTTAAAAAAAAAAAAGTAATATAATTATTTTAAATATATCCTATTTTCAACTGTTCTAGCTGTTCGATTTATTGGGCCCAGCACCTTATTTTTTCCTTTCCACCTCGAGCAGTTTCGCTACAACATCTAGAATTCATTTATATTTTTTTTTTACCTATGTTAATACGTGACATTGAGAACGTTTTTTTGAATATCTCAGGATCCACTGAACCGATTTGACTCAAAATCTAATCAGATCTAAGTTAAAGGCTGATAAACACAATAGAACAATCGGCATGGCCGTATGTTGTTCCGTTTTTACGATATCGAAGGCGAAAAATTGACCACATACACACACACATACAGACATCAGTCAGAAAATAATCTTAAACGATTGCTAGGGTCTCAAAACGTGAAGATCTGTTAAAATCTCAAAATATTTTTTTCGGACTAAATCCATTACTTCCCTCCCATAGTAGAGGTGGAAAGTAAAAATGGGTGTGTGTTTATGACCACACGACAGAAGTGAAAACTTCAGATTTTCAAATTTTAAAATATATAGGTATATACTACCTATATACATATAATTTTTTAATCACACAGTTTGATCATAAATATATTAAACAAAATAGGCCTAATTGGATAAGATGGAGGTAATCATCTTATCCAATTTCAGGCCGGTGTACATGCATGTCAAGTAGTTATTTTATAAACAACAGGTGAAGTTAAATAAAAGCTTGTAAAAAAACTTCCGTTTTCTTAATTCTAATGGATTTCTTTTGTAAGAATTATTGTAACGTCTCATAAAAATCTAGAAATTGAATAATTAGCGTAGAAAATAACTTTAAGAACAATTAGTTAAAAGTTCATGATGAAGTTTAATTAATTATGTGAGGTTGACTTTTCAGATATAATTGCTTCAATTATCATCAAGTCTGCGTTCACAAAAGCTTATTGTACTGTACAAAATGTAGGTACGTGTCAATATACAGAGTGAATCGCAAAAAACGACTTACTTAGATTTTTTACCCGACTGCCGTACATTTCTAAAGTGCATAGGCCGATGACTTTCCGCCGCCTTTACAGCTAAAAAATTAATTTTTGCCATACCCACTATAAAATAGCTGATTTACATGCATATACATGTAATGTGACTTTTCACATGTCAGTGTACGGGAACGTACTTTTCCCACTAGTGATGAGCAAAATTGGTCTTGGTCTTGGTCTTGTGAAAAAGCAAGACCAAGATTTTTTAAGATTTAAGATGCTATAGTAACATCCTATAAAGAGAACTGTCCTGAGATGGTAAGGAACCCAATAAAAAACGTTCCCTGGTGGAACAGTGAACTTACCATCCTTCGAAAGAAAACCAGAGAACTCTTCAATAGGGCTAAAAGTACCGGTGACTGGGAGAAATATAAAAAATCCCTAACCGAATACAATAAATCCCTTAGGAAATCCAAAAGGGAGAAATGGAGGAAGTACTGTCAAGAGATTGATAACATCCCAGACAGTGCTAAACTGCATAAAATTCTCTCCAATGACTATAACTCAAAACTGGGATCACTGGAGACAATAAATGACAAACACACTCAGACAGCAAAGGAGACACTTGAAGTATTACTTCATACTCACTTTCCTGGATCAACTATTCTTGATGCAAGCAACAACCTCACGTTAATTGAGGCACCTAACAGATCCACAAGAAACGACTGGACCACAGCTTCCAGAGTGGTCGATGCACCTAGAATAATTTGGGCTATTAATTCATTTGCCCCCTTCAAATCTCCTGGAGGCGACGAGATATTTCCGGCACTTTTGCAAAAAGGAATATCTCATCTAATCAAACCTCTCTGTAGAATATTTAGGGCTAGCTTAGCACTAAAATACATACCAATTAGTTGGAGGAAAACAAGGATAACGTTCATACCCAAACCTGGGCGTAATAACTACATGTCAGCTAAGGCCTACAGACCTATAAGCCTAACATCTTTTATGCTGAAAACCTTGGAAAAAATAATTGACAGATATATTCGGGATAATGTACTAACTGTGTTTCCCTTACACAATAATCAGTACGCCTATCTATCTGGAAAATCCTGCGAAACGGCTCTACACAGTCTAGTTAGCAGGGTGGAAAAAACACTAGAGAGCAAAGAAATTGCAATTGGAGTGTTTATAGATATAGAGGGTGCGTTTGACAATACCTCCATAGAAATAATAGGCCTCGCTTTAGAAAAACGAGGCATCAACACAACAGTATGTAACTGGATTATGGCTATGTTAAAATCTAGAATTGCCAAAGCAACTCTCTACAACGAAACAGTAGAGATACATGCGACTCGTGGATGCCCCCAAGGAGGGGTCTTATCACCACTCCTGTGGGGATTAGTCATCGACGATCTACTGACACTCCTCAACAGCTCAGGTATATATACTCAGGGATACGCCGATGACCTGGTAATTCTCGCACGAGGGAGACACTATGACACTTTGCTGGGCCTGACTCAATCAGCGCTCAACAAGGTTCAAAAATGGTGTCGAGAGACTGGGCTCTCAGTCAACCCTAATAAAACAAGCATAGTAAGATTCACTAGGAGGAAGAAGGATCTGAATCACGCTATGCCCACACTCTTCGGCAGCAGACTGATGCTGTCTGAAGAGGTAAAATATTTAGGAGTCGTGCTAGACTCAAAACTAACTTGGAAATCCCATGTGGAAAAGAAAATTAACAAAGCAATGATTTTGCTCTGGTCTTGTAGAAGAGCAATAGGCAAAACCTGAGGTCTGAAACCGAAAGTGGTACATTGGTTGTACACATCGGTAATAAGACCCGCAATTACCTATGCATCGCTTGTGTGGTGGCCTAGAACGGAATTGAGAATAACTCAAAACGAACTATATTATATTATTTTATTTTCAAAACTCATAAAAAATATTATACTGCAAAAAAAACTTTAAACAGGATAAAAACACTCAACAGAGAACAGTGAGAATAGGTGGAGTAGAGAGTATACGGACAGCTGACATTTTTTAAATGTGGCAACACTGTTCTGTTTGTTTAGTTATTGGTGCACTGCATAGCTAGCTAAAATACTTTAAAATGTTTTGTGCGAAACATTTGTATGTTTTTATTTTAAATCAATTTATATACCTAATCCTAATCAAATACCACCATAATATTGAAATAAAAATGTTAGTGGCTCTTTAAAAACTGGGAAATTTTGTAAATTTTAACTTTTGGCTCTTCCGTCTCAAAAGGTTGCCGACCCCTGCGCTAATATGATACCTATATACCTGCTCTACAATCTACACATTCAATGTATTGTTTGACCAACGATAGAACGCCGGCCAAGACAAATAGACAGACAGAAATTGTAGATTATAGACGCTCAATCTACAGTGTTTCTCTTTTGATCGGCGTTATTTCGTTGGTCCGGCAGGGGGTCCGGCAGCAGAATATGGAGCTGTTTTCAGAAAGCAACAGCGGTATCGGATTTACCAATAAACTAGGAGATTTGGAGGACTTTACTACAAAATGTAATAGATTAATGGTCGATTTATCGTACATTTTAATCACGATGTTTTTTAATCACACTGTTAAATGACGGGTTGCTATGGTAACGAAACGCAGCAACCAATGAACACGTAGCTGTCAAAATGTAGCAGTGTGATTACAGTAGATTGTATGTCTAGATACGTAATGGAGCCTATTACGGCGAGTGATGACAGTATGTAAAAACGAGCGATAGCAAGTTTTTACAGTCACACGAGCCTTAATACCATTACATATGAGACATATATAGTATTTTTTGCCATACCCACTACAAAATACTTACTTTTCACGTCATTTTCAAAAAATTCTGACAGTTCATTTGCGTCGCTATCTTTCCTTACACAGTGTGCCGCAAATGCTTGGAACAAAACAAATCAGCATATTTATACAACATAGTAGATTGTCTAACTAGTAGCGTAATGAGGTATAATACTGACGAGTAGTGACAGTAGGTAGATATTTTAAAACGAACGACAGCGAGTTTTAACAGTCACACGAGTCATAATATCGTTACCTACGAGATAAATATGGTATTTTTTGCCATACCCACTATAAAATAGCTGCTTTTCACTTCATTTTCAGTATTTTCAAAAAATTTTGACAGTTCAGTTTGTGTCGCCAACTTCACTTCTATATAGTGGGCCGAGTGTAGCTGTCACTAGGTAATAGCGGGCGGATCAGGGCGAATTAACATAAATCACTATGGTAACGGTTTGCTTTCCCACACTAGTGTGGTAAATAGTGATGAGCAAAGCAAGACCAAGACCAAGACTTGGACAGTCTTGGTCTTGGTCTTGCTTATTTAGTCTTGGTCTTGGTCTTGCGTATCAAGTCTTGGTCTTGCTCATTTTGCTCATTATTTCTGAAGTAAGAATTTTTAGTTTAGTCTTGTGTATTTGGTCTTGGTCTTGCATATTCGGTCTTGGTATTGGTCTTGTTCTTGTTCATTCGGTCTTGGTCTTGGTCTTAAGATTTAAGATTTAAGAGTTAGGGGCCCGAAGGAAGCCACCGCGACCTATAAGATCTATTGTGTTCCCCTAGTTTCTTATCAGTTTTTTAGGATTTCAAGGCTATGTATAAAGTCAAGAATCTTCATTAAACTGACGTCTTTGAAGTCCTTTGGAAGCATTAGGGGTGATCCAAAGTGCTTGTATCTTGTCTGTACGATGGCTTCACACTTACAGAGAATATGTACAGCAGTTTCTTCTGCTTCGTTGCATCTGCTACATAGGGCGTTGTCGACAACGCCCATTCTATGCAGATGTTTGTTTAAAAGGCAGTGTCCCGTTAGTAGACCAGTTACTGTTCTTAGATTGTTTCTGCTAAGCTTGAGTGCTTCTACAGTTCTTTTCCTTAGAGGTCTCTCAATAAAGGCCTTTGAGTGAGTTTGCATTGGAATATTATTCCAATATGACTTGTGTTGATCCATAAGCCATTTAGTTATTTCCTGCTTGGCAGTTGCTTTAGCAATGCCACATACTGGTTCTGGTCCTATTAGTATAGTATTGGATCCCTCTTTGGCTAATGCGTCAGCTGATTCATTGCCAGAGATATTTCTATGGCCGGGTACCCAAATGAGGTTCACCCTGTTTCTTTTTGCCGCTAAGTTTTGCAGTGTTTCCTGACATTCTTTTACCAGGTGGGAACTTACTCTGACTGAATCAAGTGCTTTTAGTGCAGCTTGACTGTCTGAGAATATGTTGATTGTCTTACCGGAATATTTCCTTGCAATGTTTTCTTGTGCACACAGTAGTATGGCGCAAATTTCCGCCATAAACACTGTGGCATAGGCGCCTAGGGGTTTACTTATGCTGAGACGAGGTCTCACTCCATAGACTCCCAGACCTGTCCCTGAGTTAGTTTTAGATCCGTCTGTGTACCAGACCAATCCCTCAGGATTCCACGTTTGATCTCCCCTTTCGCAAGCTTCTCTGTCTAATATAGACACTGAGTAGTCCTTTTGAAAGATGTATTCCGGCTTAATACTATCAGCTCTCATGTTTAAGATGTGATTGTAGCCTGTTAGCTTGTCAATTGTCATGTGGCTTTTTAAAGTGTTGTTGGGAAGCCACAATTTGTTACATTGCAGTCTGTAGGCTCCAAGCCGGGCCTCCGCCATCACCACAAGGTGAAGTGGGGGGAGTCCCAGTAGAGCCTCCAAGGCCGCAGTTGGTGTCGTTCTGATGGCACCAGTTATGGCTAGACAAGCCGTTCTCTGTAGTTTCCCTAGTTCGTTTTGAGTTATTCTCAATTCCGTTCTAGGCCACCACACAAGCGATTAAAAATGGATACTTCATCTTTGTATTCACCTGTTGTATTTACTTTACATGTTGAGTGTTTGTAGTCTAGCAGTGGTGTTGGAATATTGACTCTCGCATGTAGTGGTTTTTCGTGACAGAATGCTTTAAAGGGAGAAAGTCGATCGTTTGAAAATGTGTCACTGTGTGAGTAATGTCAACTCAGTCCGCCGCGATAGTGGAAAGTTTAGGGTTAAAATCCCTACGGTGACATAGGTTTGAATTAATGAATTTTTCCTGACTACAGTGTTGTGTTACGTCATTGTCCTTACAGCAGGTGTCTTCATATACTGTTTGCAGTCATTATGCATTCATCTAATAATAATTATTAATATTTGCGCATGGAACTGGAGAGCCGCATCTTGACATCATAAGAGCCGCATGCGGCTCGCGAGCCGCAGGTTGCCGACCCCTGTATTAGCGAGCTTCGAATGAAGCTACTGTGTCGGTAGGATAAAGTGGACCATATTATGAGCACGAAGAGAAGATATTTGTGACATAGATATAGGTACCTATAACAAGTAACAACAGCACCGAGCATAGTCGTAAGGGTACGGTATGTGCAGTACATGGAGTTCAGTCCTTAATGGCCAGATCATAGATAATGCGGTCTGCTTTTGCATCTCAGCATTATACTCCTTGTTGCTGTTCACTTGGTGGAGCGACCGTCGACATAGGAAAACCGCCCCCTTGCCTTGCCTGCATATAATGGCATGCTGTAAATGCATCTTCAGTACGTTCACATTTTTCAAAACAAAAAAACACATTTTTGAAATGAAACTCTGCTAATGACCTCTGTTGTCGAGCGTCTATAATTTACATAGAAATGAAACTTTTTTAGTCGCAATGAGAATAATTTCGCTTATCAGGGTAACAAAAAAAAACTCGGGTCGCAGTGCCAAACCCTGCCGACAATATAGTGTATTTGCTAATACAGGCATTGTGGCATTATTATGTGAACTTAAGTTTGTTTTTTGACAAAATAAAAAATGTAACCCCTTAATACATCCCTTAAAATAATTAAATTTTTCTAAATTTCAATATTAGACATGGATTTTATCAGTACACCAAATTAAATACACCCTTCCATAAGTAAATCCGTATCAACAAACTAGTGTTTTCATAAAATTTGAAAGTCCGGTCCTGTCGGGCCGATTTTATTAAAATTTTAGCAGCACATTTTGATCTTTACTAAACAGTTAAATTTCAATTTTGAAACGATTCTGACAAATTTTTCGGTATTTTTGGGCCCAAAAACTTTTTGGAATCCCTAAATACAACCCTGAAAATGGTCCGATCGGGCCCATTTTAAATAGGCTTCTTGCGGTGATGGGTTCCAATGTGTGTACCAAATTTCGTTTCAATCGATTAAGTCTGTCGAGAGTTATCGTGTACACACATATATATATATATAAATATATATATTTATATATAAGTATATATATAAATATATATATACAGTGTGTCCACAGACTCATCCTCAACATGGGGATCTCCGTTGTTATGGGAGATAGAGATTTGGTTAAATGAGACAAAATGTGCAGAATCTCCAGTACTACTACCCTGCGTAGTCAAACTTTCCATATTTTGCTTGGTTCGCGACCGACAGTTGAAAAACGAGATTTACCCATTTTCGTTTTTTGTTTATAACTCGCTTATTAAGTAAGTTAGAAAAAAAATATTTTCACTTTCTCAAGGCCCTTTTTTATGAAGATTTCAAATCTCTTTTCATATTTTTATTTACTTTTATAGTTTTAGAGATACTTGTATTAACTTTGTTTTTTTAAATACACGTCAAAGATGGCCATGACACCACTCGAAAGAGAATTTTTTTCTCTTTAATTTGATATCAGGATTGATGGATTTATTTTTAAAAATAACAGAGTTATACGTAAAACACTGATTTTTAATAGTAGGCTATGCTAAATTAATTGATAAAACATAGAAGGCTTAGCAAACAGTTGAAATTCGCGTTGGGTTAGTAAACGGCTGTTTTGTTTTAGCTGTCAAAGTGTAGTTTGTTGCTAATTTGTCAGTTTACTAAGTGATTTATTAAATTTACTTTTGTTATCATGGCACCATTTTGTAACAATGAAAAATTTGTTATGTTATCTTGTTACATTCTAAGTCACAAAAATTCGACCAGAGCTGCAGAAATGTACTTCGATCAGTATCCAGAACGAAGACAAACTCATTCGTCTATTTACAGAAACTTATGAGTAAATTTAATAAACTATGGATCATTTAAAAAGCCGTTTACTAAGTCAACGCGAATAAGTGAAGAAGACAAAACTACTGTTTTACGATCAATTGTTGAAAATCGCTTATTTTTCATTGTTACAAAATGGTTCCATGATAACAAAAGTAAATTTAATAAATCACTTAGTAAACTGACAAATTAGCAACAAACTACACTTTGACAGCTAAAACAAAACAGCCGTTTACTAAGCCAACGCGAATTTCAACTGTTTGCTAAGCCTTCTATTGTTTTATCAATTAATTTAGCATAGCCTACTATTAAAAATCAGTGTTTTACGTATAACTCTGTTATTTTTGAAAATAAATCCATCAACCCTGATATCAAATTAAAGAGAAAAAAAATCTCTTTCGAACGGTGTCATGGCCATCTTTGACGTGTATTTAAAAAAACAAAGTTAATACAAGTATCTCTAAAACTATAAAAGTAAATAAAAATATGAAAAGAGATTTGAAATCTTCATAAAAAAGGGCCTTGAGAAAGTGAAAATATTTTTTTTCTAACTTACTTAATACGCGAGTTATAAACAAAAAACGAAAATGGGTAAATCTCGTTTTTCAACTGTCGGTCGCGAACCAAGCAAAATATGGAAAGTTTGACTACGCAGGGTAGTAGTACTGGAAATTCTGCACATTTTGTCTCATTTAACCAAATCTCTATCTCCCATAACAACGGAGATCCCCATGTTGAGGATGAGTCTGTGGACACACTGTATATATATATATATATATATATATATATATATATATATATATATTTAATTAATAAATGTTATTATAACAATCACGATTTCTTAAATGATCGTATTTTACAATTTTAACCTATGTAATTTTATGTGCCTTATTATTAACGTTTATTTCTGACCTTTTGTACACCATATTTATGGTTAAACACAAACAATAAAATTCTATTCTATTCTATTCTATATACATACATATATATATAAACATTTTCAAAAATGGTGCCAAAGTGTTCAGGAGGCTATGAAACGTCGAGAAATTTTGGTCCGACCCCTAGGTCCCGCCATCCGACCGACGCCAATAGTGTATGTGCCATATTATGGCAAATACACTAACAATAGTGTATGTGCCATATTATGGCAAATACACTAAAAATGTAGTATAAAAAACTTTTTATTTATTTATATACTAGCGGTACCCGTCCGGGTTCGCCCGGGTGCTAAGAAAGCCCGGGTGCAATACACTACTCACTCGCTTCGCTCATTCGCTTGAATATTATAAATACACTACAAACTCGCTTCGCTCGTTCGCTTGAATATTATAAATACACTACTCACTCGTTTCGCTCGTTCGCTTGAATATTATAATTACATTACACACTCGCTTCGCTCGTTCGCTTGAATATTATAAATACACTACTCACTCGCTTCGCTCGTTCGCTTGAATATTACGAACAAATTTGATTACCATAAAAAAAGTTATAGTGAGTCAACCTTAAAAGATAGACATATGCTGTCGCGGACTTTTTTTTAGAACTTTTAAAGGGGAACAATTCCGTCATACATGATTTTTGCGTAACTTTAACCGTTTACGCAGCGGACGCAACGGAAGCTCTCAAAAGGAATAATTTTTCCCGTTTTTGGAAACATTTTTCATTGATGCTCCGCTCATATTGGTCGTAGCGTGATATTATAATATAGCCTATAGTTTTCCTCAATAAATGAGCTATCTAACAAAAAAAAATGTTTTTCAAATCGGACTGGCAGTTCCTGAGATTAGCGCGTTCAACCAAACAAACAAACAAACAAACTCTTCAGCCTTATAATATTAGTATAGATATGTACAAAATTTTAACTCGATTGGATATGTGGAAGTCGTTCAAAATTGATTTGCAATAGTTGCAGTTTTATGCCTCATTTTCGAACTGGGGGAACTGAACTTTAGTTACCTGGAAGATTATATTAGGGTAAATGCGGAAGAGATGCCGCGGTAGGAGAGAAGCCGCATGGCTATTAACTTACCTATTTACCATTAATGGATGGTGCTAGAAGTACGTATGTTCGTTCATCTTATCTTGACAAGATAAGATGAACGAACATACGTACTTGTAGCACCATCCATTAATGGTAAATAGGTAAGTTAATAGCCATGCGGCGTCTCTCCTACCGCGGCATCTCTCCCGCATTTACCTTATGTACGTTGTGTGAATTGTAAAATGAAACTGATTTAACAAGCGTAATGTAAACAGAGTTTGGATAAGTTTTAGCTCAATATATAGATAGGAATCTTTGTTCCAACGAGCTTTATCGTGACGCTTTCAATCGAAAAACTGCTGTATGCAACACATCTCTTTACGAGCACACGAGAACATTTAAACATTGATAACATAATTAAGTGTAAAATTAGTCAGTGACGTTACATCTCATCATAGCTGCAAGGCCAGGTGTGATCCCAGCAAAAAGTTTTAAGATGGGTCAAAAATGAAAAAAAAAATTATTGGAGAAGCGAGTGAGGAAATTTCTTTTTCAAACGACCCCTTAAATTAAAGGTAATTGTCTAGGAAACTGGCTGGTTAGTACTAGAACCATATTCGCTTCGCTATAAAGCTAGTAGACGCTAATGACCTCTGTTGTCGAGCGTCTATAATTCACAATTCATTTTATAAAGCTAAGTACAACGTAAATAAAATATCTAAAATTGTAATGAATTATATTCTTAACTAGAATGTACTTTACTTACACAAAAACTTTTTTTGGAGATATTTAATTTTTTTGGAGATGGTTTGGAGGGATTACTATCCTACAGGAATTATCCCCCCGCGAGAAATTGTCTCCCTGCGAAGCGAAGCCGGGCTGGTGGTGTTTATAATGTAGGAAAACCCCAGAAGATACGCCGCTGGCGATAATAGAAGCATCGAGAACAAGTAACAATGTGTAGCAAAACCCCAGATGATACGCCGCTGGCGACATTAGAATCATCGAGAACAAGTAACAATGGTGAGGCGTGGCATGATATCGAAGACACAGGTAATCACCAGAATATTCTGGAAAGCGCGCGAGCGTGGGGGGGTCAAGCTGCTAGCTCTATATAAGTAGAGCAGTCACCGGAGAGACAACGAGTGTCGTGTGACAGTGTCGATTTGAAATAAATACAGCATATAAATTGTAGTGTTAATAAAGTGCTTCAGTTCGTTTAAGAATTACTATTGTATAAACAGTGTTGACTATTATAAATTGAAATATAATTGTTACATCTTATTGCTATCTGTTTTTGTTACATTTTTAATTGTTGTAAATAAATAATTTATTCCACCCACGTAAGAAAACAGTTTTGTTACAATAATATAAGTTATAAATGCAAAAGAATGGCAGAGTTACGTTTTGCTACTATCCCACAGGAATTACCCCACCCCGCGAGAAATATCAAAATAAAATATAGCCTAGAACACTCAGGGATAGTGTAGCTTCCTATTAGTAAAAGAATTTTAGAATCGGTTCAGTAGTTCCGGAGACAACTCCCTACATACAAAGTCACAAACAAACTTCCTTATTATGAAGTATTAGAAATACCTTGTATTTTGGTGTCCGTCTTGTGACTTCATGTTAATTGGTATATAATAAAATCAATCGATTTAAAAACCCCTTATATCCACACCATATTATTCACATAACAATTAGAGGTGAAAATAATAAATATCTCAGACAGCTAGGCTGCCATGATTTTTGAGCTATATCTAAGAAAAAATCAAATGACCACTGTCGGGACTTTAACCCGAAACTCCCAGTTTCCGGCTAGGTGAGTTACCGATTTCTCCACAGTGCCCGAGAGTGGAAACCGATCTTTTCTTATATATAGCAATTTCAAGTTGAAAACACACTACATGCGAGAGTCGACTATTCAAATAAACTAGCAAAGCATAGTACAGCTATTAAACAGTCGAATCATTATACATGCGAGAGTTAACATTTTATAAGTTATATCAACTTAATAAACTCGTTAGACTTCATACGTGTTGTTAACACGACGCGTTTCAGCAACGAGTTGCTATCTTCAGGTGTGGTTAAATTTATAAATCACACATTGAGTATCCGTAACACGTTATGTGTCGTGTTAACAACACATGAAGTCACAAGACGGACACCAAAATACAAGGATTTCTAATACTTTATAATATTCATATAGTGACTTGGAGACCTAACACTCTAAAAAAACTTTTTAACAAAAAAAAAACCTCCTTCAAAAAGCCACTAAAAAGTGGAAAATAATGAAATTTTGAGGTCTGCGCCAATTTAATAAAATATGAGGTCGATTAAAAAGTATATTATAGTGATCAATATCTTCTTTCCAACTTCATATTTTATTAAATTGGCACAGACCTCAAAATTTCATTATTTTCCTCTTTTTAGTAGCTTTTTGAAGGAGGATTTTTTTTGTTAAAAAGTTTTTTATTTTTTACTTTTTAGTGTCAAAAAGTGACATAAAGGGAATTACACGCCGTTACTCACTTTTATTAAACCGACTTTCTTACGCTGTCTGATGTGTCAAAAAGTGACATTTACCTTAAGGAATCACACGCCGTTACTAACTTTTATTAAAATCAGCCGAACTACTAAACCGATTTTGATGAAATTTCTATGGAACCAATCTAAAAGTATATCCTTTCAAATAAAAAAAAAACATTTCCAAATCGTTTTATAAATGACGGAGTTCTGAGGTAACAAACATAAAAAAAAAAAAATACAACCGAATTGAGAACCACCTCATTTTTTTGAAGTCGGTTAAAAATGTATCAAAATTTTCCTCTTTGTAATTTTAAAGATTTGACGCTTCAGCTGCTATGATTTTCGCGTCTGGTGTCTATTAAAAAAGATTCGCATTAAAATATTTGTTTTAAAACTGAATGAATAAATAAATTGATAATTATACATAAATATTAATTAACAATTTACTGATATGCCGTTGTAACGTCATTTGATTTATTTAATTTTAAAATTAGCAAAGCGAGCTAAATGTAATGTTATTGTAATTAAAATACGAATAACCTATACATAGTTGAATAAATTTTCTGATTTTTGAAAAATAAATAACTGCTGAAAATCAACAATGACCTGCATTTTATAGAGAATAATTAATTAATTATCGTTGCATTATTATATCATGTAATTTGAATATATTAATTACCTACGTTAATTAATAACTGTATTTCATTTTAAAATTTGAAAAACTGCTAATGCATTGTAGGTACTTAATCATTAAAATATTCTTTTTATCTACGGGGAAATATCCCCTGAATCGACATAGTTCAATACGGAATAATACGGCACTTTTAAAGAAAGTAAAAATAAAACGAAGCTTCGCGCACTGCCTCGGATTGATCGTGACAGAATCGATTCGATTTTTATTGAAAATTATAGACGCGTCGACAACTTAGGTCATTAGCGTCTTCTTTACATTAAATAACAACACACTTAAGACTAAATGACATCACAAAAAATCATGAGCGGAGGCAGGATTCGAACCCACGACAGTCTGATCCAGAGGCCGCGATGCTAACTACTGGACCACACTGTCCTCTGAATCGATTCAATGTAGAGTTCATACATTTAGAGAAAACTTAACCGCCTCATGCGCAGAAACCAGATTTGGTTCGGACTGGTCTATTCATTTTTGAAAGAGTGCGCCAGTTTATGTATTGATGTTGTCTAGGATGTCTCAAAAAGACCCAACAAATAGTCAATAGCTATTATACATGCTGTGTTTTGTTTCGCATGTAAACCACTTCCGACTATTTCCGTTTCATCTAATATTTCTAAAATGCCATCCCAGTATAAGACATTAGACGTTATTAACGTCAAAATTTTTTTCCTGTTGCATCCAATACGTGACAAGAATTTTGAGTTAAACTCTAGTCTGGTTTATATACAAACAAATCTAAATCTTTCAGATAGGAATGCAAAAGACGTGATGTAAAATGTAACTTGAATTCTTTTTTGTATTCAGAACGACGTCTTGTAGTACAGAATTTGAAATCAAATTTAAATGAGCATTAAATTAAACTTAAATGTTCATGACGTATACGTACTATGGAAACTTAAATTCCTGAATGTTTTCTGTATGAAGTTTTAACTTTTATTATAATAATGTGAACATGTGGGGTCATCCCACATTTTTTTTTGTTGGAATCTACATTACAAATAGACTAAAAAATTATTGATTTCAGAATTTTTCGGAAGTTTTTTCTAATATACTTAATTAAAAAAAGTCAAGAGGTGTCATGGGACACCCGACAGAAGCTATGCTTTTTACGCATTGTATATAAAACCGAATTTATCAAAGCTATAGACAATACAATGGAAAAGTTATTATCTGACCGCCATTTTGAAATCTGATGCAATTTTATTTTTTTGTGTCCTATAAAACTCTTAAATATCAATTTTCAAAAAAATTGGATAATTTTTACAAAAGTACATATGGCCGCCATTTTGAAATCTGATGCCATTTTATTTTTTTGTGTCCTATAAAACTCTTAAATATCAATTTTCAAAAAAATTGGATAATTTTTACAAAAGTACATATGGCCGCCATTTTGAAATCTGACGTCATTTTATTTTTTTGTGTTTTATAAAACTCTTAAATATCAATTTTCAAAAAGATCAAGTACATATGGCCGCCATTTTGAAATCTGACGCCATTTTATTTTTTTGTGTCCTATAAAACTCTTAAATATCAATTTTCAAAAAGATCGGAAAATTTTTACAAAAGTAGATACATATGGCCGCCATTTTGAAATCTGACGCCATTTTATTTTTTTGTGTCCTATAAAACTCTCAGATATTAATTTTATATAGGCCACTGCGCGTACGCCAATATAATAATTTCACCGCTGGCCATAGCTATAGATATACTTTTAATAACATGAGCGTGACGTGACGTGATGCAAATCTAAAAGTTTACCCACTGCCAGAAATCGTCTAACGTGCCTATAGAAACATAGCTTCAAAAACCCCCAAAGTGTATTTTCCAATGGAATTTTTAAAATGGAATTATGCCGCTACCGAAATTACGTCGATAATATTCAGCCATTGGAATCTGTCATAAACTTCAAACCAAAATAATTTATTATTACTCTACACTATTTCCGGACGGAAGGTAATTTTCCTCAATCTAAATACTACAAACCGTACACAACTTACAAATAAAAGTTATTATTTAAAAATTGAAACGATCAAGAGCTCTTTACAGTCAAGTTTTCGTTGCATTGTAATATTAAAATCTACAAATTGTCGGTAGACTTTGCAAATGTTCAACATTCTTATTTTATGATCTCAGGAGAAGAACCTTTAGAAGCGACAAGGAGGATGACATATTTTCCAACATTAAGAGATGATAAATAATAATGACGTTATTTGGAGAGCACAGAAGCCTTGTTTGCAACCTTTTAACTGTTAAGTTCTAGTCAGTAGTATAGAAGCATTTCTACAGTATTTTGTTTACTTACATTGCAAGTCCCTTTTGATCTTTCAATGATTCTCTTTGAGTGCGTATTCACATTTTAGGCATAACGCGTTTAACGCTGTGGAAACGCTTTTAGAAATAGAATAGAATAGAAATAATCTTTATTGAAAACCTATAAAAAGGTGTAATAGCGTCATAAAGATATACAATTAATAAATTATATTTGATAAAATTAGTTGGACAGATTTGTCTTAGAATTGCACGCGGCAATCATACGAACAACTATCTAATTAGCAAATTCTTTACTCTATTTTTGAAAATTGCAAAACTCTGAATTGATTTTATATCTGATGGTAACATGTTATAATAATGTATTTCTTTACAAAGCGGACTATTACTATATTTAGTGGTTCTATATTTTTCTATGTATATACGACTAGCCGTTACCCGTGGCTTCGCCCACGTATTTTACGATTACTATTTATTATCCCCCCCGCGAAAAATTCTCCTCCTGCGAAGCGAAGCCGGGCTGGTAGTGTTTATTCGCTCGAATTTTATAATACATAACTCACTCGCTTCGCTCGTTCGCTCGAATTTTATGAATACCTACATTACTCACTCGCTTCGCTCGTTCGTTTGAATTTTATTAATTTCTTCTTCGCTCGTTCGCTTGATTATTATTAATACATAACTCACTCGCTTCGCTCGTTCGCTCGAATTTTATTAATACATGACTCACTCGCTTCGCTCGTTCGCTCGAATTTTATTAATACATTACTCACTCGCTTCGCTTGTTCGCTCGAATATTAATAATACATTACATTTGTTATCCCCCCGCTAGAATCTCCCCCCCCTAAATTTGTTGTCCCCCCGCGTGAATCTTCCCCCTAATTTGTTATCTCTCCGCTAGAATCTTCCCCCCTAATTTGTTATCCCCCGCGTTAATCTTTCCCCTAATTTGTTATTCCCCCGCGAGATTCTCCCCCCCTGCGTAGCTTTCTATTAGTGAAAGAATTTTTAAAATCGGTTTAGTAGTTTCAAAGATAAAACAAAAACAAATCTATCCCACGGGAACCGTACATTTTTCCGGGATAAAAAGTAGCCTATAACATTATCTGACCCCTAAACTACCACTACGCAAAAAATCATGTCGATCCCTTGCTCTGTGAAAAACAAAAACAAAACTATCCCACGGGAACCGTACATTTTTCTGGGATAAAAAGTAGCCTATAACATTCTCTGACCCCTAAACTACCACTATGCAAAAAATCATGTCGATCCCTTGCTTTGTAAAAAACAAAACTATCCCACGGGAACCGTACATTTTTCTGAGATAAAAAGTAGCCTATGTGCTATTCCAGACTATAATCTATCTCTGTGCCAAATTTCATCCAGATCCGTTCAGCCGTTCTGGCGTGATTGAGTAACAAACATTCATACATCCATCCATACATCCAAACTTTCACATTTATAATATTAGTTAGATTAGATTAGATAATTTAAAAATATAATTAAGGTTATTTCTAAAATTGAAAAATTTGCTGCACAAAATGTCATAATATATAGATAGAGATACTCACTCGCTTCGCTCTTTCGCTCGAATATTATTAATACATTATTTCTTATTGCTCACCTACGTTATATAAGGAACTCCTGTGTAAAATTTCATGCGTCTAACTTCAAAAATGACAAACTTACATACAAACTTTCATCCCCTATTTAGCTCCCTTAGGGGATGAATGTTCAAAAATCCTTTCTTATTGCTCACCTACGTAATATAAGGAACTCCTATGCAAAATGTCATGCTTCAAACTTAAAAAATGACGGACTTCCATGCAAACTTTCATCCCCTTTTTAGCCCCCTTAGGAGATGAATTTTCAAAAAAAAAAATTCTTAGTGCTCACCTACGTTATATAAGAAACTTCTGTGCTAAATTTCATGCTTCTAACTTCAAAAATGACGAACTTCCATACAAACGTTCATCCCCTATTTAACCCCCTTGGGGGTTGAATTTCGAAAAATCCTTTCTTATTGCTTACCTACGTAATATAAGGAACTCCTGTGCAAAATGTCATGCTTCTACCTTTAAAAATGACGAACTTCCATGCAAACTTTCATCCCCTTTTTAGCCCCCTTAGGGGTTGGATTTTCAAAAAAAAATTTCTTAGCGCTCACCTAGGTTATATAAGAAACTTCTGTGCAAAATTTCATGCTTCTAACTTCAAAAATGACGAATTTCCATACAAACTTTCATCCCCTATTTAACCCCCTTAGGGGTTGAATTTCAAAAAATCCTTTCTTAGTGGGTGCCTACGTCATAAAAGGAACCTACTGTCCAAATTTCAAGTTTATATCTTCAGCGGTTTGACCTGGGCGTTGTCTGTCAGTCAATCAGTCAGTCAGTAACGGAACTGTTTTATATATATAGATTATTGTTACGGGTACTAATAAATATATATATGTATAAATAAAAACATTGACTCGACTTCAAAATTCAATTCGCAATTAAAAGCAAATGTAGATGTGAGCACTTTGGACGTCTATGAGAGGTTTAATCGGTCGTTTCACAAAGCGATTGTAGATGTCAGCAGTTCGGACGAAATGATTGTTAAGTTAATGAGGTTAGATTTTTATGCGAACAATGTCAGATCGAACATACATTTGACGATCATTAGAGGTGACAGTAGCAGGGAATAACATAATGGCATTACGGGAGCTGCCATTTTTTTCCTCGTAAGGTCGGAAATGAAACTAGTCTACGGTCCTTCCTCATGCAATCCTTTTTGGAGGTGTTTTGATTCATTTTTAGGGTTCAGTACATTGAATGAAAAAACGGAACCCTTGTAGGATCACTCTCATGTCTGTCTGTCCGTCTGTCACAACTTATTTTTTTGAAGTCGATTCAAATATTTTTAAAATAATTTTTAAAATATATCTGAGAAATAGCGTTAAGCGAGGTATGCTTGTATTTGTTTTAGAGTTTTATATAATCCTTACATCAATCAAAAGAATCGCTTTACAGATAAAGCACCTGCTTATTCATCAAACACAGAACACTCCAGAATTTTATTCAACAATTCAAATAATTGAATATTTTGACATTGAATCCCCGTAATGTGTGATTTCTCGCTAAGAACATAAAAGCATGATATAGTACCTAAACCTAATTAATTTGATCCCATGATTTAATCTAACTTTTACTCCATGTATTAAATGGATTTAAAATTTTATAAGGTTAGGTAGACTGCAGCGTTTCTCAACTTTTTTGACGCGCGATCCAACTTATTTTTTGAAGTCGTACTGCGACCCAATTATTGTTAATTATATAACATAAAATAAATAAAAAAAACATTTATATAAAATCTCCATCAAAAAAAGCCACTAAAAAGACTTTTCTTTCTATTTATCTTCTTCTTTTTTAATATTTCTATTTCGGTATTTTACTAGTTCCTTCGCGACCCATTAAAATTTTAACGCGAACCAAAGGTCTCTCTCCCTGCCTCCCCCCTCCATCTCTCCCCCTTCCTCTCTCTCTCCTGTCCTGTCTCTCTCTCTCTCTTTTATTTTTCGGCTCGTATATCTCAAGAACAAACTCCGTACCAATTTCATTCGACGAATAATTGCATAATGAACACCTGATAGGTTTGCAGAAAAATTGAACTGGCGGTTTTTTTTAAACAAAAAAAAAACATGTTAACCTGTATTGCAAATAGTTTCTCAATTTCCTACGGTAAACTGGTCTCTAATCTTTAAGGGCACCCATTGAGAAGTTAGCAGCGTGGTTTTATCCACACACCAAGCCTCTTCTATATGATACACTAGCCGTTACCCGTGGCTTCGCCCACGTATTTTACGATTTATAATTTTATTTATCGATCGAGATTGAGATTGCTTGGAATCGAGGGTTTTTTAAAAAATTTTATTATACAATACAATGTACCTACTTCAACCTATAAGAAAACAAAAAATATAATTAACTTAACTACAAATATCTGGGTGACCGAGCTTTGCTCGGATGGGATCAATAAAAATAGTACTTACTATGAGATATTGATTTTGTATTATTTTCTCAGAATATTATTCCGAAACGATTAACTGTCAAAATATTTTGACACAAAGTAGTTTGTTTTTTCCAAAGCCTACTCACCATACGACATTGTTTTATAACGTCAAAAAACTGTTTTTTAAAATTTTATTAATACCTACATTACTCACTCGCTTCGCTCGTTCGTTTGAATATTATTAATTCCTTTTTCGCTCGTTCGCTCGAATTTTATTAATACATTACTCACTCGCTTCGCTCGAATATTAATGATACATTACATTTGTTATCCCCCGCGAGATTCTCCCCCCCCCCCTAATTTGTTATCCCCCCGCGAGAATTTCCCCAACTAATTTGTTATCCCCCCGCGAGAATCACCCCCCTAATTTGTTATCCTCCCGCGAGAATCTTCCCCCCTAATTTGTTACCCTTCCGCGAGAATCTTCCCCCCTAATTTGTTATCCTTTGCTCGTACGCTCTAATTTTATAAATACATTACTCACTCACTTCGCTCGTTCGCTCGAATATTAATAATACATTACTCACTCGCTTCGCTCGTTCGCTTGAATATTATTGATATATTACTAACTCGCTCCGCTCGTTCGCTTGAAAATTATAAATACATTACTCACTCGCTTCGCTCGTTCTCTCGAATTTTATTAATACATTACTCACTCGCTTCGCTCGTTCGCTCGAATATTATTAATTCTTTACTCACTGGCTCCGCTCGTTCGCTCGAATATTATTAATACATTATTGCTCATCTACGATACCTATATAAGGAACTCCTGTGCAAAATTTGTTATCCCCCCGCAAAAACCTTCCCCCCTAATTTGTTATCCCAACGCGAGAATCCCCCCTAACTTGTAATCCCCCCGCGAGAAACTTACCTCCTAATTTGTTACCCACCGCGAGAATTTCCCCCCTAATTTGTTATCCCACCGCGAGAATCTCCCCACCTAATTTGTTATCCCACCGCGAGATTCTCCCCCCCTAATTTGTTATCCCAGCGCAAGAATCTCCCCCCCTAATTTTTTATCCCAGCGCGAGAATCTCCCCCCCTAATTTTTTATCCCACCGCGAGAATCTCCCCCATAATTTGTTATCCCCCCCGAGAGAATCTCCCCCCCTAATTTGTTATCACCCCGCGAGAATCTCCCCCCCTAATTTGTTATCCCCCCGCGAGAATCTCCACCCCTAATTTGTTATCCCTGCAAAAATCTTCCCCCCTAATTTATTATCCCCCCGCGAGAATCTCCCCCCTAATTTGTTATCCCCCCGCGAGAATCTCCACCCCTAATTTGTTATCCCCGCAAAAATCTTCCTCCCTAATTTATTATCCCCCCGCGAGAATCTTCCCCCCTAATTTGTTATCCCCCCTCGAGATTCTCCCCCCCGCGTAGCTTTCTATTAGTGAAAGAATTTTTAGAAACGGTTTAGTAGTTCCAGAGATAAAACAAAAACAAATCTATCCCACGGGAACCGTACATTTTTCCGGGATAAAAATTAGCCTATAACATTCTCTGACCCCTAAACTACCACTATGCAAAAAATCATGTCGATCCCTTGCTCAATGAAAAATAAAAACAAAACTATCCCACGGGAACCGTACATTTTTCCGGGATAAAAAGTAGCCTATGTGCTATTCCAGACTATAATCTATCTCTGTACCAAATTTCATCCAGATCCGTTCAGCCGTTCTGGCGTGATTGAGTAACAAACATCCATCCATCCATCCATCCATCCATCCATCCATCCATCCATCCATCCATCCAAACTTTCACATTTATAATATTAGTTAGATTAGATTTTTAGAGTGTTAGGTCTCCAAGTCACTAGGGTAAATGCGGGAGAGATGCCGCGGTAGGAGAGACGCCGCATGGCTATTAACTTACCTATTTACCATTAATGGATGGTGCCAGAAGTACGTATGTTCGTTCACCTTATCTTGTCAAGATAAGATGAAGGAACATACTTACCTATTTACCATTAATGGATGGTGCTACAAGTACGTATGTTCGTTCATCTTATCTTGTCAAGATAAGATGAACGAACATACGTACTTGTAGCACCATCCAATAATGGTAAATAGGTAAGTTAATAGCCATGCGGCGTCTCTCCTACCGCTGCATCTCTCCCGCATTTACCCTATATGAATAATAAGAAGTATTAGAAATACCTTGTATTTTGGTGTCCGTCTTGTGATTTCATGTGTTGTTAACACGACGCGTTTCAGCAACGAGTTGCCATCTTTAGGTGTAGTTAATTTTTTTTTTTTCAAATTATACACCTGAAGATGGCAATTCGTTGCTGAAACGCGTCGTGTTAACAACACATGAAGTCACAAGACGGATACCAAAATACAAGATATTTCTAATACTTCTTATTACTTTTTTATACTAATACTAATAACATAAAACCCAGCGATGTAGCTTAGTGGTACAGCACTAGACTCGCATTGGGGAGGTACTGGGTTCGAATCCCGGCGGGGGCAGATGTGGCTAGGACTTTTTCCTACTGCCTCACGCCGAGAAACGGTAATTCCTGTGCCGGCCATCTTGTTTGAGGTTTTCCATGGTTTCCCTCAATAATTCCAGATGAATATCGAGATGGTTCCTTATTCAAGGCCATGGCCGAATACCTGTCAAACTCCTATGCTCCTAAAGTTGCCTACCTTATCCTAATGTCCTATAATTCCTCCATTCGCACATTGCTATTAAAGAAGTTGAAGTATAATAAAAATGTATAAAACGGGAAGTGGTAAAAATGGAAAATAGTAATGGTGCGAATGGCGTCTGTTATGACATAATGTCGAGAAACGGACGTTAAACGCATTATTATTATTATTATTATTATTATTATTACTTTTCTATATGATGTTAATTTCATCCTGTACGCAAATGCAATCGCAACTTGAGTATAGATACATTTTGTATTTGGAAGTGCCTTTGTTGGTAATCAAAACAGCACAACAAATGAGATTATTACTTATTAGCAATAAATGAAGTTGCAAAGTGGAATGTAATAATTTATTTGAAAACCATAACAAAACAATACATTCTATGAATCTATTGTGCGGTTAATTGTAACTCATAATGTACTGTGCACCCCATTGTATACAGAGTGTCTTACTGTCTAGTTACCTAGTACCTGCTACTAGTGATGGGTAATTACGAGATGTTTTTACAATCGAAACAATTGCAATCGTTCATAATAACAGTCGAGTCCACAATCGACTCGGAGTTTGATTTTACAATCGAAATGTTCGATTGTTCAAGTCGATTATTTGCCACATAGGTTATAGCAATAGCAGCGAATGAGAATACATATAATCGCGATTCAAGATTATATGCTAGTCGACTGACGTTCACGCGATTCGTTGATTGTACACTGTTCAGTTCGCATGTCACACTGAAAAGCCGCGTTCAAATCCAACTGACGATACATGATTGTTTTTGTTTTCATTTGTTTGTTTTTTTGTACTGTAATCATTTTGGAATTTTTTACTTTAAAAATTAATCTAATTAATTAGATAGGTATTTTCGGAAAAATTTTGAAACACTAAAAAGAACAAAATAAAATATAAGTAAAAAAACTTTTTAAAAACAAGCTTAAATAAATAAATCTGCGTTAATTTTTTACCCCTATCTAACTCCTTATTTTTATTATTGTACGGAACCCTCGGTGCGCGAGTCTGACTTGCAATTGGCCGGCTTTTAACATTAATTGTGGTTGTGGACACACGTTATAGGTACATATTATGGTTATGTATTTCATAATACTATTGTAGTTATGTTTCGCACCGGGAACTTGTTCGTAAAGTGCTATAAATAATTACACAAAACGTAAAACAGTAACATCGTTAGGGTTTGACAATAGCCGAGGGTGTAGCGAAGCCGTTGTTTATATGGCGTTTCTGTAGGTCCTCTATTACAAGCCCCCAGTTACTAGATTATTTTGAGAACTGGTTTATAATATCGAAAGTGCAGGCAATTTAATTTTCACAACGCCGCTATTAAAAATTCGATTTTCGGTACCTGCTTAGCGGGTTGAAACTGACAGTTTCAAAATATTCAGGTCAGTTCTCTCTGTTTTTTAACGTTGATAAGAGGGAGACAGAGCGATTGGATCCGCATATAATTTTCGAAAACGTCAAATTAAGAAGGAGATAGAGCGATATGGAATCCGCATATAATATTCATAAATGTCAAAATGACAGACATAACCTCACATAAATCTGACAGATCTAATATTTTTGCGACTTTTTTGCCCAAATTGTAGGTACCTCAAATCGAATTGTCAATAGAGTTGTGAAAAATAATATGCAATTACTCGCTATGAAACTTGGCGTTTACAATAATGTGGTTGCATGCCCTCGTACCTTGGGCAGCAAACTTCACACTGGCTGCAAATCCAAGTTTCTTACCTTGTAATGCAATATACTATTTCACAATGCCGCTATTGAAAATTCGATTTTCGGTACCTGTTTAGCTGGTTAAAACTGGTTAAAACTAAAATTTTTAGTTGTTGGTTTTCTCTGTTTTTTAGGCGGAATCATACTAATATTATAAACACCACCAGAGTTCGTTTCGCGGGGTGGGGGGGATAACAAACCATAAATTCTTAGCACCCGGGCGAAGTCAGGCGGGACTGCTAGTTTAATATGTTCTTACAAATTGTAAAAAAAATTGTTAAATAGGGTTTTGAAAACCACCAACAGGTAAGGTTATTTGGGCCTAGCACCTGCAATTAATATTTTCAATTCATTATTTTTTTTTAATAATAAATTGAAAATCCAACTGACACTTTTACCAGCTCTCGGGCTAGAACCCGGGAACTGGGGACTTGTAATAGAGGAATCATAGCAACGCCATGTAAACAACAGCATTGTTACACGCTCGGCCATTCTCAAGCCCCACAAATTGTAATAGACAACGTTCAGAACAAACTTAAAGTTTATTGGTTATTAAATCTGTCAAAAACAATTATTTATTTATTACTCTACACTATTTCAGGATGGACTATAGACCCAAATAAACCTGGTTGTTGGTGACCTTAAAAAAAGTAACGTCGTGTGCGATAGTGATTTAGATTTTTATATTGATTTAAAGACAACACTCAAAATAGAATTATCTATTTAAAGTGAGCCATTTTACCATATATGCAATACAACTATATCGCCAGCTTGAGAGAGAGGCACGTCTAGACGATCATTTCTCCGTCCCACAGCCTTGGATAATGAATCATTATCCAAGCCTTGAATAAATGAATCATTATCCAAGGCTGTGTATTCAATGATATGTAATGTGTAATACGGGCACATAACATAGTAAGCGTGCGAATCCACTAAGTTGGCAACACTGTGTATAATACGGGCACATAACATAGTAAGCGTGCGCTAACACAAGTAAACGACACGTCGGTGTCTTGCCGCACATGCGCGTTAGCACCCAATTGCAATCTAGCATCTCTATCTCTCGGCGCGCGTTCCTCTTACAGGTGAGGATAGGACGCTGGCGATATAGGAGTATTACATATATGCTTTTTACATTAATTTACGAGGCTGGCGTGACATGCAGCTATATAAAATTCATAACTGGGGAAATGTGTACAAAAAATTTGAAGTGGTATATAAACATTTTGGAATGATAATACGTACCTAGTATATTTTACTATGTAACTTGCATATACCTTAATATTATCTGTGACCAAAAAGGCTAATTGGCTTATGTCGTCTTCCGATATATTTTTTTAAGTGAAACTTCTTTACGCACGGTAGAGTGAATGAGGGCTACCGTTTTTTATTCGTCATATTGCGCTAGTGACAAGTGAGGTATATGTCAAATGTTTACATTTTTTATTTGTCAGATGGCGCTAGTGACGAGTAAAGTATGTGTCAAGCGTTTACATTTTTTATTCGTCAGATGGCGCTAGTGACGAGTAAAGTATCTGCCAAACGTTTACATTTTTTATTCGTCAGATGGCGCTATAGGCGAGTAAGGTATGTGTCAAACGTTTACATTTTTTATTCGTCAGACGGCGCTAGTGACGAGTAAGGTATGTGTCAAACGTTTACATTTTTTACTCATTTGATTGCGCTAGTGACAAGTGAGGTATGTGTCAAACGTTCACTTTTTTATTCGTCAGATGGCGCTAGTGACGAGTAAGGTATGTGTCAAACGTTTACATTTTTTATTCGTCAGATGGCTCTAGTGACGAGTAAGGTATGTGTCAAACGTTTACATTTTTTATTCGTCAGATGGTGCTAATGACGAGTAAGGTATGTGTCAACGTTTACAGTTTTTATTCGTCAGATGGCGCTAGTGACAAGTAAAATAGGTGTCAAATGTTTACATTTACAATTCAACGTAAACTGTATTGCCTTTTGGTCACAGATATATAATTCATAAATATATGCTTGGCTTATATGTATATAATCCTTTTAAAACTATGTAAGGATGAGAAAGGGTTTACTTTTTTTGTGGAATATTTTATATATTTACCAGGCACATTTTTCTTTTGTCCATAAAACTGTTTAACAGTTAAAGGTCGCTGAATGATAATAAAAAACTAACAATATAAAAGACGTCAATTTTACATGCATGAGCTTAAAGTGATAATATAGGTAGGCATTTTGACGTGCAAAGAACTCGGAAATTTCAAATGTAAAAAGTTGTACAGTGCCCGTCAAGATTATTAGATTAGATTGTAAATTAAAAATCAAGAGACTATTTTTGGCACTTGCTGTTATTTTTATCTACCGCAATTTTGCCTTAAAAATCTGAAATTTGGCTAACTTCTTAGATATGGTTGTAGGTATTTGAGAAATTTTTAAAGATAAAAATTTGAGCGATAATTTTTAAATTTTCCTTAGAGTAGTTCTTTCAATTATCCACGAGAGGCTGTATTTGTTGTAGGGACAAAAATGATTTATTCCCCATATTAGTGTCGTGTCATTTTAGTGGTATAACTTAATTATTAAATTATTATTATTATTAAATTAATTAAATTATTAAGTTATACCACTAAAATGACACGAATAAATAATGTTTGTCCCTACCACAAGTGCTGCCTCTCGTGGATAATTTAAAGAACTACTCTCGGGAAAATGGCTCGTTGAAAAACTAAATGTTTTTTGTTTACCTGCAGTAGTTACGAAAATTATGTAGTTAAAAATCTCTAAAAAAATTCTAAAATACCATTGTAAGAAATTTGCCAAGTCAATTTTTTTAAAGCAAATTTAGAGAGAGGGAGGGAGAGAGAGGAGGAAGTGAGAGGGGAGGGAGAGAGAGGGAAGGGAGAGAGGGGGAGAGCGAAAAAGGGAGGGGAGGGAGAGAAAGGAGGGTGGGAGAGGGGAGAGAGAGAGAAAGGAAATAGTTTTATTATAGGTGTCTGTGTCGATAACTTGACATCGTCGGTGGTTGTCGGCGTCTAATTATTCAGTGTTAGTCCAGTAATTTTAGATTTCCACTGCAGAAAAATTCCCAGTTAGCTGATTTTTTTTTATTTACCTTCGTTATGGTGTTTTAAAAAACGTGTAAAAAGGCCCCATCGATATCGTGCCGGCGTTGCCAGATATTCGAGGTTCAAGTTCACGATAGACGGTTTTTTGCGAATTTCTCGGTTCCATTCCATTTTTTGTAAAAAATGGTTATTATCAATCTTGTAGAGGACGACATTATCTACAACTTTTGTATAAACATTTTTTGTCTACGATTTATAGTTTGTTTTATTAAAGTACCCGCGGCTTCCTCCTCCTCGATTTTACATAACGGGATTATGCTGCTTCCCGAGGGCCTAACATAATGATTTGTACCATTATTAGTGTATTTGCCATATGGCACATACACTATTGGCGTCGGTCGGATGGCGGGACCTAGGGGTCGGACCAAAATTTCTCGACGTTTTATAGCCTCCTGAACACTTTGGCACCATTTTTAGAAATGTTTATATATATATGTATATATATATATATTTATTTATATATATATATATGTGTTCGCGGCATAACTCTCGAAAGACTTAATTGATTTGAACGAAATTTGGTAGACACGTTGGAATCCATCACCGCACGGAACCTGTTTAAAATGGGCCCAATCGGGCCATTTTAAGGGTAGTTTTTAGGGGTTGAAAAAAGTTTTTGGGCCCAAAAATACCGAAAAAAATCTCAGAATTGTTTCAAAATTGAAATTTAACCCTTTAGTAGAGATTAAAATGTGTTGCTAAAATTTTAACAAAATCGGCACGACAGGACCGGACTTACAAATTTTATGAAAAAACTAGTTTACGGATAGTGATTTATTTGCTAACGGGTGTATTTAATTTGGTACAGAGGTTGCATTGATAATAATATTAAAATTAGGAAAAAAAATATTATTTTAAGGGATGTATTAAGGGGTTAAATTTTTCATTTTGTCCAAAAACAAACTTAAGTTCACATAATAAAGCCACAAGGCCTGTATTAGCAAATACACTATATTGTCGGCAGGGTTTTGGCACTGCGACCCGAGTTTTTTTAAGTTGAACTTAAAGCTAACGATCAATTATAATTTTATCGAAATTAATGCAGTAGTTCTCTACTTATAAGCAACCAAACATACAAATCGACAGCGCTCAAACAGACAGACAGACCGACAATTTTTTTCGAAAATACGATATTTATACTTGACATCAATTATAAAGACCATTCGTAAAGTAATTTCGTAAAAAAAATGTACAAGGGTTGAGAGAGTGCGGATAAAGTACGAGTATGCATTTGCATACCGTATAACGCACTCTACTAAGAATAGCTCGGAGTAACCATACTTTTAATTTTTTTTTCAAAATTACTTTACGAATACTCCTTATAATTGTTATAAAGATTATTCGTAAAGAAATTTTGTAAAAAAAATTAAAAATGTGGCTATTATTACTAGAGTGCGTTATACGGTATGCAAATGCATACTCGTACTTTATCCGCACTCTCTCAACCCTTGTAAATTTTTTTTACGAAATTACTTTACGAATGGTCTTTATAATTGATGTCAAGTATTCATATCGTATTTTCGAAAAAAATTGTCGGTCTGTCTGTCTGTTTGAGCGCTGTCGATTTGTATGTTTGGTTGCTTATAAGTAGAGAACTACTGCATTAATTTCGATAAAATTATAATTAATCGTTAGCTTTAAGTTCAACTTAAAATAATGGTATAAATTATTATGTTAGGCCCTCGGGAAGCAGCATAATCCCGTTATGTAAAATCGAGGGGGAGGAAGCCGCGGGTACTTTAATAAGACAAACTATAAATCGTAGACAAAAAATGTTTATACAAAAGTTGTAGATAATGTCGTCCTCTACAAGATTGATAATAACCATTTTTTACAAAAAATGGAACGGAACCAAGAAATTCGCAAAAAACCGTCTATCGTGAACTTGAACCTCGAATATCTGGCAACGCCGGCACGATATCGATGGGGACTTTTTACACGTTTTTTAAAACACCATAACGAAGGTAAATAAAAAAAAATCAGCTAACTGGGAATTTTTCTGCAGGTGGGTGATTTTAATATCTAAAATTACCGGAGTATGTGCTAAATCTCGAATTTATAACCAGAGACGTCCGTAGTTGTACACAAGACAGAACGAACGCTTCGGGCTTCGTTAGATAAATCCCACGCGTAACACAAGGAAATGTTTTTTTTTAATTATTGGAGACGTAACATCTTATGTTTGAAGATAATTTTATGTTTACTTAAAAGATGTAAGGGAAATTTATTTTTATAAGTTCCATTTGAAAAATAAAATATAAAAATAAATAATATAAAAAAACGTTTTATCTCTCAGATTGATCGCCTACGGACAGTACAATGAAATAGGGAAACAAATTCTGAGCAGAAAAGTCCTTAGACATTTTTTGATCCGATGTGCCGTAATTACCATCAATGAGGCCCCTATTCACCGAGCCTAGTTAGTTATTTATTCCGTTGATTTATTCCCCTGGTAACTATTACTCGGAAGAAATAGTGATAATTCAAATCACCAAACGTAGTTAAGTTTACTGCAGGTATAAATCGTGAGAATAACTATTCCGTCCAATTTCAAGGGTATAATAATATTTATTCGCCTAGTAAAATAGGATGGGCACGAAATGCACAAATTACTTTATGACCTGGCGACCTTTTCAGGTAAATATTAATTCCATATCTTTCAAGTAAAGGTTTTTGTAGTAAAATAAAATAAATTTGCATTTTCGATCGATGCGCCATCGGTCGGATCTTTGGTAAACGTACTTTCGAATCAAAATATTTGACAAAATGTAAGTAAATTTGTACCTGAAGTTACTATTCTATCGAATGAATTGCCTGGTGAATTGAAAGTTAATTTTATTCCAAGGAATAAATTTATTCTAAGATTAATAACTTCTATCTTTAACAGTGTTTGGTGAATACGGGCCTAAGTGGGGGAGTAGGCGTGTTTTATTAATATTATTTTGTATTCCTCAGAACTGATTGATGATAAATGATAATTATTTAAATTAACGGTACATCGGATCAAAAAATGTCCAAGGCCTTTTCACTGTTATGTCCATAGATCTGATACACCCTGTATAGATAGGTAACTATAATACTGGCTAGACCCGCTAGAGAACATCGTTGTTAAGGCGTCGTCGGTAAACATGCTAACCAATCTAGTTTGTTGTGCAAAAATTCATACAGGGCTTTCTTGATTCAATCTACTTTTCTTCATGGAAACAATTACATTCAAAATCCAGTTTTTATTTTAACGTGAATAACGTCTAATGTCTCATACTGGGGTAGCATTTTAGAAATATTAGATGTAACGGAAATACTTGAAAGTGGTGTGAAACAAAACCAGGCATGTATAAATTATTGTATAAGTATGTTAAGGTCTCAGACAGAGTAAGCTAGGTGGTCGTGCGGAAAAGTACGAGTCTACCGACAGGTATAAACGCCAAGCCCAGCATCGAATCCCGAAGGCTTTTAATTAATTTTTTTTATAATAAAATTATATAAGTATATAGGTAGAGACATTGGATAACAATTTAAAATATAAAAAAATAAAATTACAATTATTTTATTTATTATATTTTATGAACATTTAATTTTATAGGATAATTAAGAATAGTGGAGGCCCAAATAACCTTAGCTGTTGGTGGTCTTCAAAACACAATTTCACAATAATAGTGGGTGTATTCATTTCCATGACAACGAATACAATTGTGTTAACGGTATTCGAGCTCCCCCCTCAGCGAATTCGTACTTACCCGCCAGCCAATTGGTTTTGGTTCCCCGCTAGCAGCTCATTTCCCCCACTCCTGACGGTGTCATGTTTCGTTTTCCTTCCGCTGTTGAACAAAATTACTCCAATCGCGGCTTAAGAAGTTTCACTTCAAAATCCAGAATCTACGTAAAAATGTTAAATTGTTAAAATGTGTTTTAAAGACCACCAACAGTTAAGGTTATTTGGGCCTAGCACCAATTCATATTTTCAATTCATTCTTTTTTTTAATAATAAATTGAAAATCCAATTGACACTTTTACCAGCTCTCGGGCTAGAACCCAGGAACTGGGGACTTGTAATAGAGGAACCATAGCAATGCCATGTAAACAACAGCATTGCTACACACTCGGGTATTCTCAAGCCCTGTAAAAATGTATGCAGGATTGCAGGATGACCTAAAAAAAACTAGCCATTCTTTCAGTTTAATAATCATAACCCTCCTTTTTTCGTAGTCTGGTAAAAAAGAGAAGTATTACGGGATTATTTTTCCGTCTGTACTCCTCCATTGTTCCGGCAAAAGATAACGCTAGCGTCACAACGGTTATAAAGTTCACTGGCCTATTTTCGGACAGAAACCTGCAACCTTTTCACATTATTCTGACACCGTGGGCGTTTATGTGCACATAAGGTATGCCCCGTAACTTTTAAGATTCGAACGAACATTACTTTCTTGTGTATATTTTGTGATTTAACGATTTCTTATCTGCATTTCTATATGGACTGAAATGATGGAATGTAATAAACTGAGGCTGATCGATAGCCCTGCTGAAATAAGAATTAGACGCCGAGAAGAGAGAAGGAGAGAAAGAGAGGTTAAGTTGTGCTGGAGTCGGAATGTTTATACGGTTTATACAAAGACTACGTGTTTCTTTAAGACGCGACACTCAGGGGATGGACACTTACTACTCAACTCGACACTTTATTCGTAAGGTTTGGACCAGAGATTTTTTGGTAGGATGGGCCAGAGTTGGACAGGGTGTTTTGAAGGTGGGACAATAACATTTGTTCCCAAAATTTCAGTGTTCGTTAAAATTTTAACCCAGATTCCTTACTATAGAATTGTTGAAATTTCAAGGGTTAAAAACGTATTTAAAAGATAAACTAGAGATTGAGGATTATTCAAGGGTAGGCCAAGAGGTGAGCTAAGACAATTTAAGCTGGGCCATGGCCCATACGGCCCACCCTCTTACGCCGGTCACTGCCTACCCATTTAAAGAGCTTGATGCAGGCCCGGGCTTAAAGACCAAGAGCCCCTAGGCACTTGACAGTTGGGCCCCCAAGCCCAAAAAAAAAGGAATTGGATGGAAATTTAGCAAAAAAAAGTCGTTAATTGGGTTATCTTACAAAATTTTTGGGATTTTTTTCCTTTAATTTCCATCTTCGCCTTGGCCGGGGCCTCCTCGACGGCTGGGCCCCTAGGCCGGTGCCTTGTTGGCCTTGGCAGAAATCCGGACCTGGCTTGATGGATCTTTTAAAGTTATTGAAACTGAATGTTAAGAAAAATAATAATAATAATGCAAATGCTCGAGCCGACACGTTGCGTGCTTTAAGTCGGGCGCCATTTAAAGAGCTTGGACGTTTCAAGGTTATTAAAACTGTACACTACACGAACCGTTCGAAGCGGTGACGTCTCTTAGATAACTTACTTACTCTTTGGTTTATTCGAGAAGCGCAGAGACGAAGTCGGTGTGGGAGCGCAAGTAGGCTGGTGGGATCGCCATTCTCCAAGGAGATTCCAATCTGTGATATGTAAACACATTTGGACGACATGTTGATGCAGACCGTCGCACAGTCATTACAGCTGGTTCGAACCCTGAGGGAACGCTCAATGTCCGGTGTTGTAATACGTTAGACGATTCTGTTGTACAGGGTGGGACGCGGGAGATTTAAATGTAGAATCCAAAGAGAATTGGATAGAGGAGGCTGCGTATCAAGCATCAGAGATACCTCTTTGACATCGTTCCCTTGTACTAAGATGTCTACGTCACTTACAAGACAATTTTGTTTTTGCCATACCCACTATAAAATAGCTGCTTTACATGCATCTTTACATAGTATAAAATGAAGTCGCTTTCCGCGTCTGTCTGTCTGTTTAACCGCTAACTCCTCCTAAACCACGCAACGGATTTTGATGCGGTTTCCACCATCAGTTAGATAATTTTTCACGGAAGGTTTATATATATAGTGAACGAGCGAAGCGAGTGAGTGGTGTATTACACCCGGGCTTTCTTAACAGCCGGGCGAAGCCGGACGGGCCGCTAGTGTAATATATATTATATATGACTTTTGACAGGCCGGTGTGCGGGAACGTATCTTTCCCACAATAGTGTGGGAAAGCAAACCATTTATGTTTATTCGCCCTGATCGCGTGCTGTTACTACTAACAGCTACTTTCGGCCTACTATAGAAGTGAATTTGGCGACACAAAATGGCTTTCAAAATTTTTTGAAAATACTGAAAATGAAGTAAAAAACAGCTATTTGATAGTGGATATGGCAAAAAATACTATATATATATCTCGTGCGTAATGATATTATGACTCGTGTTTATAATATAAAAATTTTTGATAAAATTTTTACTTCCCACCTCTACTATGGTAGGGAAGTAATGGATTTAGTACGAAAAAAATATTTCGAGATTTTAACAGATCTTCACGTTTTGAGAACCTAGCAATCGTTTAAGATCATTTTCTGACTGATGTCTCTCTCTCTCTCTCTCTCTCTCTCTCTCTCTCTGTGTGTGTGTGTGTGTGTGTTGTGTATGTGGTCAATTTTTCACCTTCGATATCGTAAAAACGGAACAACATACGGCCATGCCAATTGTTCTATTGTGTTTAACAGCCTTTAACTTAGATCTGATTAGATTTTGAGTCAAATCGGTTCAGTGGATTCTGAGATATTAAAAAAAACGTTCTCAATGTCACGTATTAACATAGGTAAAAAAATATAAATGAATTCTAGATGTTATAATATGAAAAAAATGTAAATATTTTTTTTCTCTAAAATGTATAGTTTTCGAGAAAAAAAATATTTTACTAAAAAAAGAAAATTGTACGTAAATCAAGGTAACCATGATTTTTGCTATATTACTAGCCATCAGTAGATCATCAAACAAAAAAGAGGGCCATGCTTTTTTTCAAAGAATAAAAAAAGAGTGTTTATTTTTTGCAAATATTTACTAGGTGGGAAGTATAGGACTGGTCATCAGTCGAATTTTTTATATTGTGATTTGTGAACCGGTCTATATAAATGTCACTGTTTAAAAGCTTAAAACGCGACTGTGAACTTAAATAAATTCATCCCTACAGTCGGGGCAACTAAATGTTCGTTTACAAAAATTTATTTTTATTTAAGGAATATTTTACAATCTTTTAAATAACTTTATGTAGAAAGCGCTTTTATTTCTTCCCGTATTTTAAGTTGAAGATTGAACAAAAGGTTTCACAATAAAATAGGAGACTAAAGATCGGTCCAAACCAAGCCTTACACAGTCGAAGATTATTGTAAAGGAAAGAAAAAGTTTTTGCATTAAGTTTCCGGTAATAAATTTATGAACTTTATTGACGAACAAGATTGGGTATGTGAATCCCTATGTTGAATATGAATATTTGATATTGTGTCATAATGCGTTTCAAAGTTGACAATATTATGCTAAATTTTCCAAGAAAAGGGGTCGTCCCACATATTTAACTTCCCATTGGAATTTGTAATGGGTCCGATATTGCAAATGAAAAATTTGGACATATACCTGCACGTTTTGAGGTCTTAGTCCGAATCTATACTGTTTTTAAAAAGATGTCTCTGTGTGTACGTATGTACGTTGGTTTTTCGTTCGTACGTTGGTGAACTTTTTTCGGCTCGCATTAATCTAGAATAATTGATAATGATGACTCCGGACCGATTTCGTTCAGCACATCTTTATATATACAGGGTGTCCGGATTTCAAGTGTACATAAAACATTTACATGGGAAAATGGTTTTTCTCAATTTCCTGCTTTCCTATACATTTTACAGAAAAATTATACTTGGCAAAAATGAAAGGAATCCATGTGTAGAATAAGATAGTATTTTTTAATTATTTTTTTTTGAAAATTTGTATTTTAACTCTACCATCGTAATTAATACCTTAAATATCCTGACTAATACTCATAATAACTTTTTTGCCAATTTTATCCATAGATTACGTTGGTAAAGTCAGAAAACAAAATTAAAAAAAAAAACTATTTTTTTAACTGTTATTTATTTACCTACCTACCCAAAAATTATTATGAATATGAGTCAGAATATGCTTCCTTACTAGCTTGCTGATTATTATCATTATAGTAAGGAATTCGCGTGTTCTAACAAATATTCATAATAATTTTTAGGTAAATTTTAGCTATACAGCTTATACGTTGTTAATAAAAAAAATTCAAAAAGTTTGAAAAAATAGGTTTTTCAGTTTTTTAAATTTGTATTCTGTTTTTATCAACGTAACCTATTAATAAAATGGACAAAAAAGTTATTATGAGTATCAGTCAGGATATACTAATTACGATGGAAGAGTTAAAATACAAATTTTCAAAAAAGAAAATAAAAAAAAACTAACTTTTTCTACACATGAATTCCTTTCATTTTTGCCAAGTGTGTTTTTTCTGTAAAATGTGTAGGAAAGCAGGAAATTGAGAAAAACCATTTTCCCATGTACCTAAATGTCCTATGTACACTTGAAATCCGGACAACCTGTATATATTTCTTCTGTCTGTGTCTGTCCGTGTGACTGAACTCCTCCTAAACGGCTGGTTTGATTTTGATGAAATTTTGTGTGTGTGATTAAGTTGAGAAAGTTAAGAATGGTTTACTTAGATTAAAAAAATATTAAAATCGGTCAAGCCGTTTTTGAGTTTTAGCGAGACTAAGTAGCACCCGGGAGCGAACGAGCGAACCGAGTGAGTAATGCATTAATACATCATAATTTCATCATAAATTCATACCACCCGGGAGCAAACGAGCGAAACGATTGAGTAATGTAATTATAATACTCAAGCAAACTAGCGAAGCGAGTGAGTAGTGTATTAATAAAATTCGAGCGACTGTTGTGGTAAGAAGTAACTATATTTTATTTTATTTTTATTCCAACCACAGTGCTCATATATATATTTTTTTTTAACAAAGTATGATATTGACTCTGGACCAATTTTATTCGACGCATAATTGCATAATGAACACCTGATTAGGTTTGCAAAAAATTTGAATTTGCGGTTTTTTTATAACAAAAAAAAATGTTAATCTGTATTGCAAATAGTTTCTCTACGGTAGACTGATCTCTAATCTCTAAGGGCACCCAATGGGAAGTTAGCAGTGTGGTTTTATCCACAAACCAAGCCTCTTTTTTCCTTGTTGCGGAATCTACATTACAAATATATTATGAAACAGAAAATTTTTCGGAAGCTTTTTCTATAATAAAAAAATCCCCAAAAGTGTTTATTTTCAATGGAATTTTAAACATAGAATTATGCCGCTACCAAAATGTTGTAGATAACATTCAGTCTGTGATACCTTGCTTGCCACTAGTGCCATCTAACGAATAAAAAATTCACAGATTTCGCAATCCTTGCAACCATCGAGGACATTGGAAATGATAACAGCATATATGAAACATAATTAACAGTTTATTATACACACAATATTTATCAATACACTGTTTAGTTTTGTCAGGAATAACCCTATTATTCTTCTGTTATATACGCGTTCACTTTTGCTTGATTACTTAACTTTTAAATGGATTTTTCTACAGTATTTATTAACATTTGCTCAAAAATAACACCGCAGATCGTCGCAAATACCTCTCAATTAACTAGACATGATATAAAACACATTTCGAAAAAATTGCACTTGTTCAATTTTGCATGATTGCTCCTCACTTGATCGCGACACCGTTGTCTTCGTCGCAAATACCTTTCAATTAACTAGACATGATATAAAACACATTTCGAAAAAATTGCACTTGTTCAATTTTGCATGATTGCTCCTCACTTGATCGCGACACCGTTGTCTTCGTCGCAAATACCTTTCAATTAGCTAGACATGATATAAAACACATTTCGAAAAAATTGCACTTGTTCAATTTTGCATGATTGCTCCTCACTCGATCGCGACACCATTGTCTTTTGGCCTTGAACGAAAACTCGTAACTCTGCCCCATATACGAACATAAACATTTCCAATGTTAAAATGTAAACATTTGACGTATACCTCTCTTCCCACTAGCGCTATCAGATGAATAAAAATATGTTAGCCCTCATTAACACCCTATATATGTAGAGTAGGCCTAATAAAAGTGGATAAAGTATAGTTAGTCCAATAAAATATGTATAGTTGAAAAGTACTGTTTTGTTTTTGGAAAGTTCCCTACGGATCTTATCTAAACCGAGGACTAAATTTAACTTCAGTTTCATTACATTTTCGTGCGGTTTATATTCATGCGGGCATTATTCCAGAAGGTTCTCTTCGTACTGTGTGTTTATCTTTTGTTTGTTCAGACATTCAAACTTCCGTAACTGGGTCAGTGTCAAGTACGCACATACATGTTTTATTGTGTTACGTACAATATATAGGTATATGCATTTTAAATACGCACAAATATACCAACGCGACACAATGTAAACTTTCGGCCTTGTTTTCGGTTTCAATAACAATTAACGCACTGCCCAATTTACATCAACCGCGTATACAAAGTGTAACAAAAAAAACTTCAGATTTTCTAATTTTAAAATATAATATCTGGGTGAGCGAGCTTTGCTCGGATGAGTTCAATAAAAATAGTACTTAATATGCTGTGAAATATTGATATTGTATTATTTTCTCATTCTGTAAATTTCATCAAAATCGTTATTCGTTTTTGAGAAAAAAAGGTCTAGGTAAGATTATACGTCATACTACCTACATTTAACGTACTTATACATATTTTATATAGGTAATGTTATAAAAATAACATACCTATTTATTTAAATATTAGTTAAAACTACGTACATAATTATGTTTAGTTTTTATTGTTGTTATTTTTTCACGGTTTTAATAAGTTAAAGATTCACTGTCAGAGTATTTTAATTTTTGACATACATAATTAAAATAGTTTGTTTTCTCCAAAGCCTATTCACCATATTACAATGTTTTGAAACGTCAAAAAACCGTTTATAAAAATGATAAAATCGATAGGAAAACGAATTTTTCCAGGGATGAGACCTAGCTAGATCGATTTTTTGCCCCCCGAAAACCCTTTTCGGAAATTTTGATCAAAATCGTTAGAGCCGTTTTCGAGAAAAACTTTACAATATATATATACAAGATTAGCTCGTTTAAAAATATAGGATAGGTATATAATTTTTTAATCACACAGTTTAATCATAAATTTATTAAAATCGGCCTATAGAATTATATTAAATTTAATGATTATAATATCTTAACGATAATATTAAGTTTTAGTGTCATCTTTTAGTGCACTTGTGAACTACAAAATATATGTTTTAGTGTCATCTGTTAGCGCACTTGTGAACTATACAAATGACTTTTTGTTACTCGTATTAAGTTTTTAGAGTCATCTATTAACACACTTATGAACTACACACTGTTGTCTTGGTGTCACGCTTATACTGTATTATGTATATAATATGTATATCTAGACATAGTGTTGTTAGTCTACCGCTGTTAAGGCGCTGATCGCAACAAGTTCCTTTGGCGCAGAGGATAGCGCGATGGCGTTCTAATCCAAAGGTCGTGGGTTCGATCCCTCACAGAACCGTCTTGAAACTTCATGGAACATTTTAGCTACAAATAAAGCACATTTTTTAATTTTTTTTTTTAAAGTAGGGAATTATTTAAATTGAATACTTATACCTACCTATATATTTTCATTATAAAAAATAAATAAATGAAATATTAAAAGCTTTCGGGATTCGAACCTGAGTTTGGCGTTTGTACCTGTCGGTATAGACCAGGGGTCGGCAACCTGCGGCTCGCGAGCCGCATGTGGCTCTTATGATGTCAAGATGCGGCTCTCCAGTTCCATGCGCAAATATTAATAATTATATTATTTTATTTTCAAAACTCATAAAAATATTATACTGCAAAAAACTTTAAACAGGATAAAAATACTCAACAGAGAACAGTGAGAATAGGTGGAGTAGAGAGTATACGGACAGCTGACATTTTTTAAATGTGGCAACACTGTTCTGTTTGTTTAGTTATTGGTGCACTGCATAGCTAGCTAAAATACTTTAGTATGTTTTGTGCGAAACATTTGTATGTTTTTATATGAATAAATATTATTTCATATTTAAAGCTATTATTTTAAATCAAAAATCAAATTTATATACCTAATCCTAATCAAATACCATAATATTGAAATAAAAATGTTAGTGGCTCTTTAAAAACTGGGAAATTTTGTAAATTGTAACTTTTGGCTCTTCCGTCTCAAAAGGTTGCCGACCCCTGGTATAGACTCGTACTTTTCCGCACAATCATCTGGTAACTGTGTCTGAGACCTTAACGTTGTTTTATACATGCTATGTTTAGTTTCACATGTCAACCACTTCCGACTATTTCCGTTTCATCTAATATTTCTAAAATGCCACCCCAGTATGAGGCATAAGACGTTATTCACGTCAAAAATCCCTATCCCTATATTATTAAACGAGCAAATCTTGTATATACTCGCATGTACCTATATAAATATTTTCTCGAAAACGGCCCTAACGATTTGGATGAAATTTACTGAAAAGGGGTTTTGGGGGGCAAAAAATCGATCTAGCTAGGTCTCACCCCTGGAAAAATTCGTTTTCTTATCGATTTTATCATTTTAAAAAACAGTTTTTTAACGTTATAAAACAGTGTCGTATGGTGAGTAGGCTTTGGAAAAAACAAACTATTTTAATTATTTATGTCAAATTACTCTGACAGTCAATCTTCAACTTATTAAAATAATCAGTAATTATTTGAAAATATGTAGGTACATACGTTATGTAGTATGACGTATACTGACGTATAATAATATTATCTACTTACAGGTATGTAATTTTTTTTCTTAAAAACGACTAACGGTTTTGATGAAATGGGAACTTTAAGTACTATTTTTTTAACTCATCCGAGCAAAGCTCGGTCATCCAGATATTATTAAATAAACTGAAAAACAATTCTACAGACGTGACGTCACTCAAGTCAAAACGCTGCCTTTAAGTATGTAAGTAAGATATTGCACGTTCAATATAACAATGACTTCAACTCGGTAGTTCAGCGAAGCGAAAGGGTCGAACTCGTTTCAACTTTGAGAAGGACTTGAGAAAAGAGAAAATACGCATGACCTCCTTCGTCCTGGCTCCTCCGTCCAGATCGTTGATGTCACCTTCACGCGCCGTCGGGATTTTTTTTTGTAGTGTCCGCCAACTGTTTACGTATGTGCGTATGGGTCACTCTGCACCACGTAGACACAGAACAGAATTACAGAAGTGACACTCATAGTTGATAGATAAATTGTAGATTATAGACGCACGATAACCAAGGTCATTAGCGTCGACACTCACTATAGTAAGAATAAAATGTTTGGCTCGGATTATGTTATGCATTTTATTAACATTGGAAATGTTTATGTTCGTATATGGGGGCAGAGTTACGAGTTTTCGTTCAAGGCCAAAAGACAACGGTGTCGCGATCAAGTGAGGAGCAATCATGCAAAATTGAACAAGTGCAATTTTTTCGAAATGTGTTTTATAGCATGTGTAGTTAATTGACAGGTATTTGCGACGATCTGCGGTGTTATTTTTGAGCAAATGTTAATAAATACTGTAGAAAAATCCATTTAAAAGTTAAGTAATCAAGCAAAAGTGAACGCGTATATAACAGAAGAATAATAGGGTTATTCCTGACAAAACTAAACAGTGCATTGATAAATATTGTGTTATAATAAACAGTTAATTATGTTTCATACATGCTGTTATCATTTCCAATGTCCTCGATGGTTGCAAGGATTGCGAAATCTGTGAATTTTATCTGAAATAAATGCAATTTAAGTTAATTTTCAAAAGAGTAGTAATTTCTGAATGCGTTCCGTTTTAACGTAATTGTAAAATTTTAACGTTGTCCATTGAGAACGAATTCGCAAATTACACAATAACGAAAGAAGTCGGTAGACTATTCGTTTTTATTCAATACATGTACGGTTTAATAGCACATTGTAACTGAATAAACACAAACTGGCGCCCCATGTTGGGCGCCAATTTAATGATACTACCGGTAGTTACGAGATATCTTTTCAACGTGATGAGAAGGTGGGATATCAATTATCAACTGTGATTGGATGGTCGTAGTTCGCGTCACTTCCGTAGAAACATACCCACTCACTTTTGAGATTTTTTTACAGTTAAATAAGCTTCCAAAGATTTTCATAAACATTGTTTTATAAAAATAATTTTTTTTATTTATTATTTATTTATTGCTCATGCGCATAAAAACGACTCTTCTGCAAGTTTCTCTTCTGTGTATGTTCTTGTATAGATATAAAAGTGTGTGTATAATGTATATAGAAAAAGATCACTCGACTGTGATGCACACATATCCGTGGTGAGTACACTTAAATGTTTATTCAACTACTAGCATTTTACACACGGCTTCGCTCGCGTTAACGTCTGCTTTGGCACAAATCTCATCTTGCCTGATCGGAACCTTGACATCTATAGTAGGAGACCTTTAAAGGTATATTAATAGCTATAAACTTTAAATTTTTCTCTGATATTTTGAAACTAATTTTGGTTATGACGCTCCGTCGTAATTCAAACAATAGTTCTTAACATGGTCACTCGGAGCAACGGTCCAACGGGTTAGCTGTTAAATTATAATAATATTAGACTACGAGGATAGTGTGGTCTAGTGGTTAGTGTCGCGGCCTCCGGATCAGACTGTCGTGGGTTCGAATCTCGCCTCCGCTCATGGATGTTTTGTGATGTCATTTAGTTTTAAGTTAATTGTTATTTAATGTAATCAAGACGGTAATGGCCTAAGTTGTCGACGCGTCTATAATTTACAATAAATAAAAAAAAATATTAGACTGCAGCAGATTCTTTTTCTGCGCAGGTTAGGTTCCCTTTGTTGTTTCTACTCGCTTTTTTACTAAAATTTTGACATTTAACGTAATGGAAACGAAAATTTCCGATCGTAGCTGGCGATGACGAACAAAATAATTACACAGCAACAGCGCGCAGGTCCAACAGCCCCGGATCAAAAAAATGTCGACCGTATTATATGAGCTATTTTCCTGAGAACAGTCCATTCATTTATCCACGAGAGGCAGCACTTGTGGTAGGTACAAATATTATTTGTTGAACACCCGCAAGAAATAAATAATTTCGTGGCCCTGCTGAGCGTGGGCGAGATAATGAGTTCCCTGATTGTTGACGTGCAGAGTGGGCGAAATCCCATTTCGCCCACGCTCATTACCGGGAACGTTTACGCAATCAATCAGGTCACCCATTATTTCGCCCACGCTCAGCAGAGCCACGAAATGACATATTTCTTGCGGTAGTTGAACAAAATATTGTGTGCGACTAGTGGGAGAAAGAGGAGATTCCTCGAGTGTGGATTTTGCCGCACGAGCATAGCGAGTGCGGTAAAACACACGAGTGAAATCTCCTCTTTCTATTATTCCCCATTAGTGTCGTGTCATTTTAGTGGTATAACTTAATTATTAAATTATTATTATTATCAAATTACTTAAATAATTAAGTTATACTACTAAAATGACACGACACTAATGGGGAATAAAGAATATACCTACCACAAGTGCTGCCTCTCGTGGATGATTGAAGGAACTACTGTCAGGAAAATGACTCATTGGATTTATTATACACAAGCATTTTATAAAGCTCTGTACGAAATTTAGAACATGACAAATCCTTTTTTTGCAACTAATATTTAATACAAAACCTATCAGAAATCTCTTTAATGTCAAAGGAATAGAACAAAAAGTGAAGTGTAAAACGGCGTAAGAGAAGTATGAAGGTTTTCACGAAAGCCGTTCTCGTAATCCAACTGAAACATGCTGCGGTATTCGGCAACGTCTTCTTCTATACCTAACCCATTTAGTAAGTATAGAAATGTCGGCTTTAAGAGACAAAAGAAAAATAGTATATCAATTTTCATAATCAAGTAGAAGATTGTTTTAAACTTAAAATAAATATACTGTATGACATCGGATTGACTTTACAAAAAGTGTCAAAGGAACAAAACAATAGGGTCGTCCCTGCACGTATCAAAATTTGATAATTTTGAACAGTGCATATTAGGGACAAAACGATACAAGTAAATACGAGTACATACTCGGTCTTTTCTTTTCGATACCAAATACTTTTGGTATCGATACTTCTTAACCGAGTACTGAGTAGGTACCGATAAAAAGTACTCAGATCGGTACTCATTTGGTTCAGGCAGATTTTCTTTCTTGGACCAAAATATGTCACGCACTCTCACATGAAAGCATCTTTTTTTCTTAACAGTTGGCAGCCTTGAGGTTCGAACCAGGGTTTCATTTATCCTTTAATTATCCTTTAAATTATCGAAGAAGAGGATTATAGACTCTCAACAACAGAGGTCATAAGCGTCAAAAAAAATATATCGATATAAGTAGGTATCGATACTTACTATGCGATACCGAGTAGGTATCGATACTTTCTTGCGATACTACTTCCAAGTAAAAGTATCGATACCTGCGTGGTATCCTTTCATCCCTAGTGCATATTATTTCTTATACATAAACAAAATATAATGTATAAACCAACTTTTTCGGTCTTATATCCTTCGTCTTAATTGCCAGCAAGAATTAAAGAAATATATATTTTAAAAGCTGAGTAAAAACCGCCATATTGTTACGGATCACCCTGTATATAAACAGCAGGCAAGAGTTCTGAGAAACGGGGTCTGCTTACTGTAACAACTAGTACCTGCGCGAAAGTTCTAGAGAAAGCGAGAACACACTAGGTTTAGACCATGCAGCATATATAAACAGCCAGTGCGAGTGACTGAATCAATCAGTCAACGGTGAGTCACGCAGTCAAGTCTACGGTGGATCAGTAATATAAATAGTACCGTGATATAAATAAATAGATTGATAAAATAAATACTAGTGTAGTGGAAATAATTACGAGTTATTAGTTAAGTGCTATTTATTGTCTTGTTTTGCTTTGTTTAAGAATTACTGTTTAGTTATTATTTACTTGTGTTGATTGTTAGAACTTACTTTTCGTTGTTGCATTCATTATTATTGTGTTTTTAATTATTTTAATTATTGTAAATAAATCTGAAAACAGTTTTGTAACAATATTATGACGTAGAAGACAATCATACCTGCCTATACTTCTTTATCTATCGAAAAAGATGTATATTACTTATCTTCCTTGTGGTTTGCTTTCAATTTGAAAGATCAGTTGGTATGATACAGTAGATTTGTCACCCAATCACAGACTGAATATTATCTACGTCATTTCGGTAGCGGCATAATTCTATGTTTAAAATTCCATTGAAAAATACTCGCTTTTGGGAATTTATTATAGAAAAAGCTTACGAAAAATGTAAAAAAAATGGTTTCATAATCTATTTGTAATGTAGATTCCAATAAAAAAAATTCGACTGATGACCAGTCCTATACTTCCCACCTAGTAAATATTTGCAAAAAATAAACACCCTTTTTTTTATTCTTTGACTAGGCCCAAATAACCTTAGCTGTTGGTGGTCTTTAAAACACAATTTAATTTTTATTCTTTGAAAAAAGCATGGCCCTCTTTTTTGTTTGGTGATCTACTGATGGCTAACTTAATATAGCAAAAATCATGGTTACCTTGATTTACGTACAATTTTTATTTTTTTTAGTAAAATATTTTTTTTCTCGAAAACTATACATTTTAGAGAAAAAAAATATTTACATTTTTTTCATATTATAACATCTAGAATTCATTTATATTTTTTTTTATCTATGTTAATACGTGACATTGAGGACGTTTTTTTGAATATCTCAGGATCCACTGAACCGATTTGACTCAAAATCTAATCAGATCTAAGTTAAAGGCTGATAAACACAATAGAACAATCGGCATGCCCGTATGTTGTTCCGTTCTTAAGATATCGAAGGCGAAAAATTGACCACATACACACACACACACATACAGTCATCAGTCAGAAAATGATCTTAAACGATTGCTAGGGTCTCAAAACGTGAACATCTGTTAAAATCTCGAAATATTTTTTTCGGACTAAATCCATTACTTCCCTACCATAGTAGAGGTGGGAAGTAAAAATGAGTAGCGGAGTGGTAATTGTCAAATCGCGATGCGTGGTTGGTAAATCGCGCGTTTTCGATACAAAAAGTAGCAAGTGCGCTGGTCCTAATAGATTCAAATTTGCGTTTTTATATTTATGAAACTTGAAGTCTACAACTAGACACACATATTGTACGTTATTGAAGATTTATCACATAGAATGGATTTAGTAAACGGACAGAACGATGAATTGGAGCAGGATCATGACGCGGGGATTACCCCGAAAAAGAGCGAATTGACTCTTTCTCAGCTTAGTTAGCTCACCTAACGCAGTATGAGAATTGTTAACTACCTATAGAAATACAGCTATTAATTGTGTTGAAGAACTCTATGATATAGAGAAATGGTGATCCGTAGATGATGTAGGAATTAGGAGAGAAAAACTCAGTGGCAAAAGGATCAAATAAAATTTTTGTTGATATTGGAATAAGATTTTAAATCACTTGTTACGTTTTTGTTAAATTTTTTAGATATATAATTGGAATAAGATTTTAAATCACTAAAAACTTACCAATGTTGTCCAAAATTTCAGTATAATATATACTGAAATTTTGGACAGCATCGATAAGTTTTTTCGCTTGCTTTGTTTAATGTGAAATTCATACAATTTTAAACAGATTATAAATCAAACTTAATTTTAGATGCTCTGAGGATGGTGCAATGAGCACCGAAACATAAGCTTATAAATGCAAATTTAATCATCAGTATTGCAAATTTTATTTGATCCTTTTGCCACTGAGTTTTTCTCTCCTAATTCTTGCTATTAATTGTGCAAAATGCTATCAACAATGATTAATGAGCATGCGCATTATTGACATAAATTTTAACCAAGCGAGTACTGATCTTGTATTCGGACGATACTTGGTTCGAGTTCCGGCAGAGACAGATGTGACATAGGAGTTTTTTTTTTCTATACTGCTTCTTGCTGAGATAAAGCAATTTCTCTACCTGATATTGAGATTTGACACATCGGAGGAGTTTACTTGTGACGTAATCAATATGGTGGAATCGAGAAACAGATTTACATAGTTAAGTGTTTAAGTTACGAGTATATGACGTTTTTACTTCAAACATGATTAATTTTTGTGCAATTTTCGATTGGGCTGGTGAAAATCAAAAGCAAATAATATTGTGACAGCAGAAAGACTCTTGAAGGCTGGTCACATTATTCAGTGTGGGAAAAATATTAATACATCAAATAGCAATAGTGAAGTTTATATCAGTAAATATATGCAAAATGTTAACATCCGTAGGCTGCATTGCTGTTTTCATTGATTTCAATACCACTTATAGAGCGAGAGCTAGTGACAATTTTTTGGTGTTATTTATTCAAGGCCTTATTTTTGTGAAGATGTTGAGGGAGGCATATTAAAGTGCCCTGAGTAAGGGATTTTGCTAGATAACGGTATGGGAGGGATGCAGACCGCCCCCAATATGTAACAAAAAAACTGGTCACAATTATTATTGCTTCAAGGCTGAAATTGTTTGTATAGCTTGCCGGTGACCCAGTGATGCCATTATAATATTTGCAGATCGATTTGTCAGTATTAAAGGGGTGGAAGATCACCCTAAACGTGTCATGTACCCGACGAAATTTTTAGTATTAGTTCAAGGTTCAAATTTTAATATGTTGTTACGGCGACTGTTTTAAGCATACATTTCAATTTACGGAACAAAATGTCGGTGTTAACCCCCTCTTTTAGAGGGAAACTTGCTCGCCTAGGTGTTTATATCGTTCTGCAAGGGGGTTAATACCGACAGTTTGTTCTTCAAATTGAAATATATATGCTTAAAACAGTCGCCGTAACAACATATTAAAATTTGAACCTTGAACTAATAATATAAACTTCGTTGGGCACATGACACGTTTAGAGTGATCTGCCACACCTTTAATACTGACTAATCGATCTGCAAATATTATAATGACATTATTGGGTCACCGACAAGCTATACAAACAATTTCAGCCTTGAAGCATTAATAATTGTGACCAGTTTTTTTGTTACATGTTGGGGGCGGTCTGCATCCCTCCCATACCGCTATCTATAAGCAAAACCTCTTACTCAGGACACTTTAATATGCCTCTCTCAACATCTTCATAAAAATAAGGCCTTGAATAAATAACACCAAAAAATTATCACTAGCTCCTTATTACTTGCTTGCGTCCTTACTTGCTTACTTACTTTTTCAACTTTACCAATATTAACTGTTCTCAAAAAATAACAGTTATAACTGCAAGCTGTTATTAAGAAGTACCTGTTATCGAAAAATAACTGTTACCAAGAAATAACTGTTATTGAGAGTAACTTTTATTAAGAAATAACTGTGATCAAGAAATAACAGTTATCAAGAAATAGCTGTTATGAAGAAATAGCTATTATCAAGAAATAACTGTTGTCAAGAAATAAATGTTATCAAGAAATACTTAACTGTTGTCAAGAAATAACTGTTATCAAGAAATAACAGTTTGCGCATCACTACAGTGTAGCCACTAGCTTTTCATGTTTTATCCAATGGCAATGTGAAGTGAATACTACCTATAGCTGGAGCCTGGAGAACATGACTGAATGTATTGTCCATCGTTGCTCGTTGCTCTCGAATTGTTCTCGAGGGTTTTGTGGTCGGGGATAGAGTAATGCCGTGTGGAAGTTCCATGCAGCGACAGACGACAATGACAGGGACAATCTTTCTCTAGAGTCTCCCGACAACATTGCAGCTATAACACACACAAAAAAATACAGTTAACTCTAAAAAAAAAACGTTTGCTATTTAGAAGTGGCAGCGATTCACGTAAGAGAATCTATTTCCATATCACAAATTTGGTTTGAGGGCTGCTTGGTGTAATGGTCAGCGTACTGCAGGCCTTTGGATCAAGCCGTCGTGGGTTCGATTCTCACCACGCTCATGGATATTTTGTGATGTCGTTTAGTTTTAAATTAAGTTGCTAATAATCTAAGTTGTCGAGCGTCTATAATCTACAACAAATAAATAATAGTGGATTGTATATCTAGATGTGTAATGAATAATATTACGACGAGTGATGACAGTATGTGATAGCGAGTTTTTACAGTCACACGAGTCGTAATACCATTACGCACGAGATATATATGGTATTTTTTGCCATACCTACTACAAAATACCTATTTTTTACTTCATTTTCAAAACATTTTGACAGTTAATTTGCGTCGCCATCTTTACTTTTACAGTATGCCGTGAAGTTCGTGAGTAAGTAATGGCAGGCGCTAGTGATGTAAATGCGTATAATACCCTGGTATAAATATTGGCATTTTTTGAGGGACTGGACTGAGATCCTACAAAAATTTGACCCTAACTAATATAATATTATCGAACAAATAGTCCAAGCAACGAAGGAAAAATAGCGGAAATAATTCATGTAGAAGCCAACTTTCGCACAGTTGTAGGGGAAGGTGTCCTTAACAACATACTAAAAGTCCCGGTGGGTGGGAGTGGAGCTAAGGTGAGGGGAGGTCTCTAAAGGTGCCCTTTATTACTTTTTTCGAAATATCTCAGAAACGGTCGACTTAAGCAATTTTTCTACTATGTCATGTTTTAAAGAGGATTACATTTCCTACAATTTTCATTTCTACAACTTTTCTGTGGTACTAATGGTAAGCGCGCTACAGCTTCTTGAAAATCACGCGCTTTTTGTAACCTTGGTAACCAATGCTTAAAATGTAATGTCCTTTTCAATAGCTTTATTTATTGTGTTCTTCATTGAACTTTAAATTGAAAATACACATGTTCATAAAGCAAGGAACACCCTAAACCGTCCTTTTTGTCCCATATCGATATCTTTTAAAATTGAAATGTTAAAGGCAGTCAAAGTTGAAATCATCACAGTGTTTTACGTGTTTTTTTAACTCGCGTTTCGAGTACCTTCCATACCGAATAAAAAAAGATCCGTCTAGGAATCCATAGGAAATTTAACATATTATTATATTAGTGTTTACCCATAATACATACCTATTACCCATAAAGTTTCATTTTAGACGCGTCCAGTTTTTTTTCGAAATAATGCTTTTACAAAAAGTTCCCACTTTTCAGAGATATTTAAAAAAGAACTTTCTGAATTATTTAAACTATATGGAATGTTAAGTTTCAGAGAAACCCTTTGAAAGCTCTATTTATGATCGTAAAAGTGTACATCATAACTTTAAGTAAACTTTAGTAGAATTCAAGCAAGTTTCTGAAATTACCATCAAAATTATTAAGTTGATATATTTGCATAAAACTTTACACACATTATGTAGTCAAATTATTTCAACAAGCTGGATTATTTATATTTTTTTGCCATACCCACTATAAAATAGCTACTTTACATGAATAATATCTGGGTGCCGAGCTTTGCTCGGATGAGTTCAAAAAAATAGTAGGTACTTGTATGCTGTGAGATATTATTTTCTCAGAATATTATTTCGAAACGAATTTATTTCTGAAACATAATTTAAATAATTGTTTCTGTTAAATATTTTAAATACCTATGTGTATTTTTAAGCGTAAAAACTAAGTATCAACTTGAATCAAGCATTTTTTCCTGTAAATATTACTTAGGTCGCCATTTTCAAATCTACCGCCGTTATTGTTTTGTTGACTGAAGAACTCGCAAAAACCGATTTTCATAGATTGAATATCTTGTAAAAATGTTCGAATCAGATGAAATTCTGCTTGCCCGTTGCCGTTTCAATAATCCATTTTTAAACATTCAATATCAACTTTATCGTACTTTTTCTCTGTGATGTCATCTTAGCAACTTCCAGTAAATTTCAAATATTTTTTTTGCATAGAAGGTACCTACTGAAAAACTCACAAAAATCGATTTTCGAAGAAATAGAATTCATATTATATCTTTTAATAACAAACGTCAGACTATAAACCTGAAGCGCAAAACTTTTTTGCATGCATCTTCACCATAGTTTTTAAAAATCGATGTGTTTTGATATACTGCATGCCTCTTTGTCATTATTTACATATTGTGCAAGACACTTCTTATATTAGTGTTCATTTACAGTTTTAACCCTTGTGATATATTATACAAAATCTATGTAGAAATAGGCTTCGAATCGATCTGACAATTGACCGAGTTATAAATAAAAAAAACCTTTTTTTTAATTGCTCCCCTCTGGGACCAAGATTCCTACCTAGATCGATTTCTCTCCCCGAAAAATCCCCATTCTGTAAATTTCATCAAAATCGTTATTCGTTTTTGAGAAAAAAAAGTCTACGTAAGATTATACGTCATACTATATTTAACGTACATAATATACATATTTTATATAGGTAATATAAAAAAAACATACTTAGGTACCTATTTATTTAAATATTAGTTAAAACTACTTACATAATTATGTTTAGTTTTTATTTCTGTTATTTTTTACTATACAAATAGTTCACGGATTATTTTAATAAGTTAAAAATTCTGTCAGAGTATTTTGACATTTATAAATAATGAAAGTTTGTTTTCTCCAAAGCCTACTCACGATATTACAATGTTTTGACAGGTCAAAAAACCGTTTTTAAAAATGATAAAATCGATAGAAAAACGAATTTTTCCAGGGATGAGACCTAGCTAAATCGATTTTTTGCCCCCCGAAACCCCTTTTCGGTAAATTTGATCAAAATCGTTAGAGCCGTTTTCGAGAAAATATTTATATAGATACATAGAAACATATATACAAGATTTACTCGTTTAATAATATAGGGGGATATGTATGCATGTGAAGTGACTTTTGACAGGCCGGTGTGCGGGAACGTATCTTTCCCACACTAGTGTGATAAAGCAGGCCATTTCCATAGTGATTTATGCTTATTCGCCTGATCTGCCCGCTGTTACATACTCCTGTGCGTGTCTCGGCCTACTATAGGAGTGAAGATGGCGATACAAATGAACTGTCAACGATTTTTGAAAATACTGAAAATGAAGTGAAAAGCAGCTATTTTATAGCGGGTATGGCAAAAAATAACATATATATCTCGTGCAGTGTAATGATATTATGATTCGTGTGACTGTTTTACATACTGTCACAACTCGTCAGTAATAAACCCCATTACGACACTAGAAATACAATCTACTATTACAATTTTTTAATTTCTTGACGAGCTATTCATTGAAAAAAAATTCGACTGATGACCAGTCCTATACTTCCTACCTAGTAAATATTTGCAAAAAATAAACACTCTTTTTTTTTATTCTTTGACTGGCCCCAAATAACCTTAGCTGTTGGTGGTCTTTAAAACACAATTTAATTTTTATTCTTTGAAAAAAGCATGGCCCTCTTTTTGTTTGGTGATCTACTGATGGCTAACTTAATATAGCAAAAATCATGGTTACCTTGATTTACGTACAATTTTTATTTTTTTTAGTAAAATATTTTTTTTCTCGAAAACTATACATTTTAGAGAAAAAAAATATTTACATTTTTTTCATATTATAACATCTAGAATTCATTTATATTTTTTTTACCTATGTTAATACATGACTTTGAGAACGTTTTTTTTAATATCTCAGGATCCACTGAACCGATTTGACTCAAAATCTAATCAGATCTAAGTTAAAGGCTGATAAACACAATAGAACAATCGGCATGCCCGTATGTTGTTCCGTTCTTAAGATATCGAAGGCGAAAAATTGACCACACACACACACATACAGACATCAGTCAGAAAATGATCTTAAACGATTGCTAGGGTCTCAAAACGTGAAAATCTGTTAAAATCTCGAAATATTTTTTTCGGACTGAATCCATTACTTCCCTACCATAGTAGAGGTGGGAAGTAAAAATTATACTTAATAAATTAGAACTGGAAAACGTTTTCAGTGCAGAATTTTAACGATAAAAAAGTTCTTAAAAAAATAGGCAGTAAATAAATGTATTGTTTGATCCGTACATAAAATTTTACGACTTAATCTGGAATACTTATTTTATAGGAACAAATACTATATGCACATTCTTTTTCTTTATGTTTTATGTCTACTATATACATATTGTTACAAAACTGTTTTCTGAGTTGACGGAACAAATATTTGTTTACAATAATTAAAAACACAATAATAATGAATGCAACAACGAAAAGTCAGTTCTAACAATCAACACAAGTAAACAATAACTAAACAGTAATTACAAAGCAAAACAAAACAACTATATACAATAACTCGTAATTATTACCACTACACTACTATTTATTTTACAATTTGGTTATTTATATCACGGCATTGTTTATATTACTGATCCACCGTAGACTTGAATGCGTGATCACCGTTGACTGATTCCCGCACTCACTCGTACTGGCTGTTTATATATGCTGCGTGGCGTAAGTCTAGTGCGTTCTCACTTTTTCTAGAACTTTCGCGCAGGTACTAGTTGTTACAGTAAGCAGACCCCATTTCTCAGAACTCTTGTCTGCCGTTTATATACAGGGTGATCCGTAACAATATTATTATGTTGAAGAGGTTTTTTCACTTCAAAGAAAATTAATTTATTGAATATTTGATTAACTTTTTTGTAGACAACGAGGCAGAATGTAATCCGTCTGGCAAGTTTTTGTTGAAGGTGTTTTTGTAACACTGGATGATGCAATCAACATCTGAATATTTTACTGTAAAACTAAAGGTCGATTTATATTATCCGATCAGACACGGAGCGGGAACGTAGCGTTAACGTGCCAGCCAATTATACAGTAGGTATATTTATACTATCAGACACCAGACGAATTTAATTGGGTTTTTAAATAATTTTTTTTTTTTACTTAAATGGAAGGACCACATACAAGTTTTATAGCAAAACTGTTTTTATTTAATTTTTTTGCTTACTAATTAAAAAGTTATATTTAAATAAAAATTAATTTTTAAACTCAGTTCCGATAACGCGCCGAAAGAATCCGAACGCGTGTGACGTCATTATGTTATCTATGGTCTTTGTATCCATGGTTACCAAGTTAAAAATTTATTATTTTTGATAGTATGTGTAATACATATACACAAATACCAACAAATGCACACATTTTAACATAACGACGTCACAAACATTCCTGGCGCGTTTTGAAGTCACGTGATATTTTTTAAATTTTTATACATTTTAATTAATTTTTAGTAATTTATCTATAGCTTTAAAAAATGTTTTCTTTTCGATTTTCAATATTATTTATGTTAAATTATCAGAAAAAATTAAAAAATTAATAATTTTTTTTAAACTTAAATACCTAATTGTGATAAAGGTACTTTGTTTAAAAGAATAAATTTGTTATACAGCGAGTTATTTTAAAATGTTCTCACATTTATCATTAGAAGATTTATGTATAACTGCCCAATAGTTAGATGAAGATGAAAAACAACAAGCCGTGAGGTGGGTCGTTTATTAGGACTAAAGTGCGACCCTTGAGGTCCTCACGATGAACTTCCCAGTTTGATAAATATTTAATAACAATAATTAAATTAGATATTACACAGAAAAGTAATCATTTCAATCATTAAAACATAATTATTATTTATTTTTAACAATATTTAAAAAAAAAAAATGACCCGATTTTTATAAAATTTATGTCGGATAAAAATGACGTTAACACGCCTCGATTGACACCCTCACGAAGTCGATATAATTTTTTATTCGCGAGATATTGTGTAAAATCTACTTTTTTGGAGTCTATTTGGTTGAGAAAAAAGAACGGCTGAACCGATTTTGAAAAAATTTCCTTCAGATCATATTTACGTTAATACGCGTCGATTGGCACCTTAATGTAGTCGATATCATTTTTCATTCTCGAGATTTCGTCTTAGAAAGAAATGGACGTACATATGTACACACACACACACACACATACACACACAGACATCTTTCTAAAAATAGTGTAATGACCTTGAAACATAAAAATTTGTTATACATTTTGATTTCGATTTTCGGACCCATTACAATAACTTCCAATGGGAAGTTAAAAATATTGTCGTCATTGTCATTTTGGTGTTCCTTGTCGCTGTACCTTTTATCTTCTTGATTGTATAAAAATTATATGTTTTTAACACTTTCGATAAGTTTTTCGTGATCCATTCCGAGAGAATATTGATTGAAAAATATAACCTTAATTTGTTACATAATAAAATTCATTAATTGTTATTAATTGAATTGCCTTAATTACCAAGTTAGTATATTTGACTCATATTTCGTTCTGAAATAAGTTTATCATTTACTGACCGTTTTATATGTAAATTTTGTTATTTTTTCTTTTGTCAAATCCATTCTCAATTTATCACATCTAACGTCGTCAATGTGACGTTTTAGGAATTGTATAAAAACACGTGTTCATCTGGATATCGATTATATCCGAAGTATAATTAGCAAAACTACAATGTTTTGTTGGAATTGTGGTTATTTAAAAACATTTTTTATTTGTTTAAAAATTTTAAACAATTAAGTTGTACCACTAAAATGACAGGACACAAATGGAGAATAAATAATGTCTGTACCCCCAACAAGTGCTGCCTCTCGTGGATAATTGAATGGACTACTCTCAGGAAAATGGCTCATTGGAAATTAACACGAACTTTAAATGAGTAGATCTCGAGCAATTGCGACAAATCGTAATCGAGTCGATTTAGTTTAAATTCAGCGTTGTTCGTTTATGCATCACGCAGAAGTGAAAGTTCAGCACCGTTAATTCAGAATCCTGCTGAATGATCTGCGTTCACGCGTGGCCTATTTCAGTGTCGCACTTAATACTATAGAGTCAAATGCGTGTAACACTAACCGCTTTCCTTTTGGTAACACAGGAATAAGTACTTTTTAACCGACTTCAAAAAAGGAGAAGGTTCTTTATTCGGCACCTGTTTTTGATGTGAAACATCTTATGTCGGGCTGTGAACAGCCGCGTGAGGGGAAATATGCAACGAAATGTTTGGTCCGTTCCTTCGCTGCTGTTCTTCCCACCACTGCGACACTCTCTCTCTCTCTTGGCTCCGGCGTGCACTGTAACACACGCGCTGTTACAGTGCAGTATATAGGATTACGTCAGCATAACAGTTAGTTGCTGCTTTTGAAAAAATATATACTACTACATAGAGAATACCACCGAATTCAATAACGTTTTCTTTGATGTTTCACATCTGTCGGGGGTCCCGAGACCCACACCCTTTTTTTATGTATGTTCACTGATTTCTTCTGCATTTGTGAACCGATTTTGATGATTATTGTTTTATTTAATAGGGCATACTGTCGGGGTGGTCCCATATAAATTTTACTTTAATCGGGTCAGTATAGTTCGACTGATTTTAATAAAAAGTTAGTAACGGACTGTAATACGCTCGAGCGAAAACAGTAGCGGTAACCGACCAATCCTAAACAAGGATGACAGCTATCCCTAGTCCCATGTATCTAATCGTCCTCACACCACAAAACCCAGGATGCGCGCGCATTTAAAGTAAACCACTCGGTTAATCTAGACTCTTGAAAATAATCTAGAGTCTTGATATTAGACAAGACAAGCACAAGACGAGTTTTTTAATCTAGACTTAGACTTAGTGAAGTCTTGTCTTGATATTTCAAGACAAGACAAAACTTTGAAAGGAAGTCAAAAGGGGATAAACTTTTGAACGGCTAAAAGGAACAAAATAAAATATTAGTAAAAAAAACTTTTTAAAGACACGCTTTTATTTAAATGTACTAAAAAGGAAAAAAATAAATTTTAATATTTTAGTTTCATAATTATAAAAGCGCGGGTCGTGACTAATAAAATATCGTAGAGTTTACAACCCACGCTTTTATAATTATGAAACTAAATTATTAAAACTTATGTTTTTCTCCTTTTTAGTTCATTTAAATAAAAGCGTGTCTTTAAAAAGTTTTTTTTACTAATATTTTATTTTTTGATAATTAATTTAGATCTGTTATTAATTTAGATATGAACATTTTTCTAACACGATACTGGATATAATAATATTTTCGTAGCTTGTTATCACACAAAGTGCGGATAATTTGAAGATTGTGTCTGTGAATATGATAGCATGTTTGTAAGCACATAGACTCGCCATGACAATTGCATAGATTGCTCCCCGGGGTTCAACTATACACCGACTAATGTGAACACGGGTTATCTATAGAGCTCTTTGAATGAACTCTACACTCTACAGTAATGACAATGTGTCTGCCATTGACATAAACCATGGACTGTGCATTTCTTATCTCATCTTCACAAATCACAAGATCAGAACGAATCTCCTGGAAGATAGGTAACTCTCATAACAATTACAGCCCCCCCCCCTCCCGAGCGAAAACCTGGATCCCCGCCTATTGTTTATAAATTCTTTTTTGCCATACTTACTATAAAATAGCTGTAGCTGCCGGTGTACCGGAACGTATCTTTCTCACACTAGCGTGGGAAAGTAAGCCATTTCCATAGTGATTTATGTTTATTTGCCTGATCTGTTCGCTATTACATTCTCTTGTGCGTGTCTCGGTCTACTATAGGGGTGAAGTTGGCGATGCAAATGAACTGTCAAATTTTTTTTAAATACTGAAAATGAAGTAAAAAGCAGCTATATTAAATTAACAATCAAGATGGCTAAAAATACCATATATATCTCGTGCGTAATGATATTATGACTCGTCTGACTGTTAAAACTACATACTATATCGCTCGTTTTAACATACTGTCACTACTCGTCAGTATCATACCTCATTACGTCATTAGATATACAATCTATTATTTTGGAACTTTTTCTAGATTGGCGAGCAATCCATTTTCTAAGTCAATGGTGTCTGTACACACACACACATATTACACACATATGCACTACGTTAAAGGATTATAGCTTTGTGTAATCGTTGTTTGTATTTTTCTGTAAAATAACGAATCCGTTAACATAGTATAGGTATTCTCGACTCGATTTGCTGTAATGCTTCTTATTTTTACTTCCCACCTTTACTATGGTAGGGAAGTTATGGATTTAGTCCGAAAAAAATATTTCGAGATTTTAACAGATCTTCACGTTTTGAGACCCTAGCAATCGTTTAAGATCATTTTCTGACTGATGTCTGTATGTGTGTGTGTGTGTGTGTGTATGTGGTCAATTTTTCGCCTTCGATATCTTAAGAACGGAACAACATAGGGCATGCCGATTGTCCTATTGTGTTTATCAGCTTTTAACTTAGATCTGATTAGATTTTGAGTCAAATCGGTTCAGTGGATCCTGAGATATTCAAAAAAACGTTCTCAATGTCACGTATTAACATTGGTAAAAAAAAATATAAATGAATTCTAGATGTTATAATATGAAAAAAATGTAAATATTTTTTTTCTCTAACTGTATAGTTTTCGAGAAAAAAAATATTTTACTAAAAAAAATAAAAATTGTACGTAAATCAAGGTAACCATGATTTTTGCTATATTAAGCTAGCCATCAGTAGATCACCAAACAAAAAATTCGACTGATGACCAGTCCTATACTTCCCACCTAGTAAATATTTGCAAAAAATAAACACTCTTTTTTTTTTATTCTTTGACTAGGCCCAAATAACCTTAGCTGTTGGTGGTCTTTAAAACACAATTTAATTTTTATTCTTTGAAAAAAGCATGGCCCTCTTTTTTGTTTGGTGGTCTACTGATGGCTAGCTTAATATAGCAAAAATCATGGTTACCTTGATTTACGTACAATTTTTATTTTTTTTAGTAAAATATTTTTTTTCTCGAAAACTATACATTTTAGAGAAAAAAAATATTTACATTTTTTTCATATTATAACATCTAGAATTCATTTATATATTTTTTTACCTATGTTAATACGTGACATTGAGGACGTTTTTTTGAATATCTCAGGATCCACTGAACCGATTTGACTCAAAATCTAATCAGATCTAAGTTAAAGGCTGATAAACACAATAGAACAATCGGCATGCCCGTATGTTGTTCCGTTCTTAAGATATCGAAGGCGAAAAATTGACCACATACACACACACACACATACACACATACACACATACACACACACATACAGACATCAGTCAGAAAATGATCTTAAACGATTGCTAGGGTCTCAAAACGTGAAAATCTGTTAAAATCTCGAAATATTGTTTTCGGACTGAATCCATTACTTCCCTACCATAGTAGAGGTGGGAAGTAAAAAGAGGGCCATGCTTTTTTCAAAGAATAAAAATTAAATTGTGTTTTAAAGACCACCAACAGCTAAGGTTATTTGGGCCTAGTCAAAGAAAAAAAAAAGTGTTTAGTTGTTGCAAATATTTACTAGGTGGAAAGTATAGGACTGGTCATCAGTCGAATTTTTTATTATTATTTTAAGAACAATGACAACCAATCGATGTGTGTTGTTATTAGTCTTTATAGAATTTTACTACTTTCAATTTTTTCAATTCAAAGATTTGGAATAATACTTTTTGCCATACCCACTATAAAATTGCCACTTTACATGCGTGTATGTATTCATGGAATTGGTCAGTTAACAGGTAAGTGTGTTGAAAATGTTTTCAAAACACACTAGTGAGATAAGTAAACAGTTTCCATACTGTTGTATGTTTATTAGCTCTGCTATAAATGTGAAGCTGGCAACGCGAATGTACTGTCAACATTTTTTGAAAATACTGAAAATGAAGTGAAAAGCAACTATTTTATAGTGGGTATGGCTCTTGCTCGTTTCAACATACTGTCTCTACTTGTTAGTCTTTCAAGACTCATTTTCTCAGGAACGGATAGAGATATCAAGTTGAAATTTATACGAAATACTAAGATCTACGGTCCTTTAAAGTTGTAAAGAATTTAAGCTTCTATAGGTTAACGCAATCAAAAGATACAGCCATTTTGTCATCACATCAAAAACCTATAGGGTAATTCCCGTTGACCTAGAATCATGAAATTTGGCAAAAAGCAAGGTCTCGCAGCACAAGTAAAGGGAAAAATTAGAAAATTAGAAAAAGCAAAAATTAAAGGGGGTCGACTATACCTAATTTGATATTCGCAACTCATTCTTCAAAATCTATAGGGTACTTCCTGTCGACCTATAATCATGAAATTTGGCAAAAAGCAAGGTCTCGCGGCACAAGTAAAGGGAAAAATCGGAAAATCAGAAAAAGTAAAAATTGAAGGGGGTTCTATACTTATTTTGATATTCGCAAACTCATTCTTCAAAATCTATAGGGTACTTCCTGTTGACCTAGAATCATGAAATTTGGCAAAAAGCAAGGTCTCGCAGCACAAGTAAAGGGAAAAATCAGAAAATCAGAAAAAGCAAAAATTAAAGGGGGTCCTATACCTATTTTGATATTCGCGAACTCATTCTTCAAAATCTATAGGGTACTTCCTGTTGACCTAGAATCATGAAATTTGGCAAAAAGCAAGGTCTCGCAGCACAAGCAAAGGGAAAAATCAGAAAATCAGAAAAAGTAAAAATTAAAGGGGGTCCTATACCTATTTTGATATTCGCGAACTCATTCTTCAAAATCTATAGGGTACTTCCTGTTGACCTAGAATCATGAAATTTGTCAAAAAGCAAGGTCTCGCAGCACAAGTAAAGGGAAAAATCAGAAAATCAGAAAAAGCAAAAATTAAAGGGGGTCCTATACCTATTTTGATATTCGCGAACTCATTCTTCAAAATCTATAGGGTACTTCCTGTTGACCTAGAATCATGAAATTTGGCAAAAAGCAAGGTCTCGCAGCACAAGCAAAGGGAAAAATCAGAAAATCAGAAAAAGTAAAAATTAAAGGGGGTCCTATACCTATTTTGATATTCGCGAACTCATTCTTCAAAATCTATAGGGTACTTCCTGTTGACCTAGAATCATGAAATTTGGCAAAAAGCAAGGTCTCGCAGCACAAGCAAAGGGAAAAATCAGAAAAAGTAAAAATTAAAGGGGGTCCTATACCTATTTTGATATTCGCGAACTCATTCTTCAAAATCTATAGGGTACTTCCTGTTGACCTAGAATCATGAAATTTGTCAAAAAGCAAGGTCTCGCAGCACAAGTAAAGGGAAAAATCAGAAAATCAGAAAAAGCAAAAATTAAAGGGGGTCCTATACCTATTTTGATATTCGCGAACTCATTCTTCAAAATCTATAGGGTACTTCCTGTTGACCTAGAATCATGAAATTTGGCAAAAAACAAGGTCTCGCAGCACAAGCAAAGGGAAAATCACAAAAAGTAAAAATTAAAGGGGGTCCCCACTCCCCACACAAAAAACGGAAAAACCTTTTAAAGGCTGTATATATCTTTGGAACCGTAACATGCATGTAGCCGGTTGAAATTTTCACAGAATATGTCTACCTAATTTAATTATTGTAACGGTACGGAACCCTCGTAGTGCGAGTTCCACACGCACTTGAACGCTTTTTTTTTAAGACGGCGAAATAAAAATATTCGGTAAATATTTTATATGTGCTATCGTGGGTTCACTATATGCAATCAATCGGAAATCTGTAATTTTTCTACATTGACATGGGAACGGAACTAAAAAGTAGATTTATATTCAAATACCGACTCACGTTTTGTATAATTTGACAATTTTTTACAAAAATCGGACAGGCTGCTCTATAAAATAGGATCGCGCAGTGCGTCCATAACAGACACACACGGTCGCTTTATTAAAACGCTGTGCCCGAGGGATCGCGACTGACGGGGATAGTCCCACTGGGACAAACGTGCATCGAACTTCGTTCCTCGCCATTTTCTACTACCCACGGTCTATGCACCAATACTGGGACCAAAAATATATATACCTAGTACCTACCTACAATAGGCTTTTTATAAATACCTACAATGTATTTATTATACAGGGTGGTGACCGTGACTGCTGCACATAGGCATTTAACCCGTAAAATCAAACTTTCGCGATCTCCTGCTTCCCTAATTATTTTAGGAAAATATCTTCAAATAAGAGTTTTAGAACATAAAATACTTCATCTAAATCATTAAGCAAAATTAATTTTGCATGGTTTGCAACGGCAGAAATTTGATATGAAAATGTCAAAATTACCTCAAAAACAGCGATAGCCATGGAATTTGAACAAAAATATGACGTTTTAGCTGTCAGAATAATTTCTAATCATTTTGTTCAAGTTCCATGGCTATCGCTATCTGTTTTTGAGGTAATTTTGACATTTTTATATCAAATTTCTGCCGTTACAAAGCATGCAAAATTAATTTTGTTTAATGATTTAGATGCAGAATTTTATATTCTAAAACTCTTATTTCAAGATATTTTTCCTAAAATAATTAAGGAAGCAGGAAATCGCGTTAAATCCCTATGTGCAGCAATCACGGTCACCACCCTGTATGAATCATTGGTTCAATATTTATGAATATAAAATAATAATAATAATTTAAAAATAATGCGTATAACGTCCGTTTCTCGACATGATGTCATAACAGACACCATTCGCACCATTACTATTTGCCATTTACGACTTTCCCGTTTTTTTCTATACATGTTTTTAAATTTCATCTTAATTAATAGCAATGTGCGAATGGCGGAATTATAGAAAATTAGGATAAGGTAGGCAACTTTGGGAGCATAGGAGTTCGACAGGTAATCGGCCATGGTTTTGAATAAGGAACCATCTCGATATTCATCTGGAATTATTGAGAGAACCCATGGAAAACCTCAAACAAGATGGCCGGTACAGGAATTAGCATTTCTCGGCGTGAGGCAGTAGGAAAAAGTCTTAGCCACATCTGCCCCCGCCGGGATCGAACCCGCAGTACTTTCAGAATGCGGTCTAGTGCTCTCACCACTAAGCTACGTCGCTCGGTAATATTTATGAATATATATTCCAGAATAATAGCTAAATGCAGTAGTACAAGTTCTAAATTTCTTTTAAAAATATAAATATATTCCAAAGATGACATGAAATATTGTCGAAACGTCAGTTTAAAATGCAATTTTAATAGTCAGTATTGCTTTAATTTGATTTTATGCTACGAATAATTATAATACATTCAAGGATCACAAGTTTCTCTCATCTGAGAACAAAAATACTACATAATATTGGTGATTTTGTACGGTTACTAAAAAATAACAAATTGAAAATATTAATTGGCGCTTCAATAACCTTTATAGCTGTTGATGATCTTAAAAAAAACTGTGTAATACCTTCCACTATTCTTCAAACGTCTGCATTCAACAACAAAAATCAGTCAAATTCATTTTTATAATGGTGACTAAACACGAAAATGAGACAGTGTGTTTTGACTGTAACCTCACTTTTGCAAATTATCAAGTTTTGTTGACAAATCAAAACTCTTCTAATAAAATATATCGGGAAATACAAGAAACAGTAAGGAAACATATTTAACAGTGCGCAGCCGCCAGACATGTACACTTATTAATATTGAAAAAGCATAAAAGCAATTCTTCAGACTTTTCGATCAACTTTACTGATACTTTATCGCTCTATCATGATGGCACTTTTACAGCAGAACCGTTCGTTTGGAAAAATGATTTCGAGACGACACAAATTTACTTGTCACCGTCAGCTGTTACAGGAGAGCGCGCGCGATGCGAACGGGCGTCACGCCGCCTGCGAGTCCCTCAGCACGACGCCGTTTACGTACACATATTAAGGGTGAGTTCAAAAATATCACAATTCAATATTTTGATATTTCAGCTTTAACGATCTTTTCAAATAACAAGCTAAAAAATATGTCATGGGACACCCGACAGAATCTATGCTTTTTACGCATTGTACTTATATAAAACCGAATTTATCAAAGCTATAGACAATACAATTGAAAAGTTATTATTTGACCGCCATTTTAAAATCTGATGCAATTTTATTTTTTTGTGTCCTATAAAACTTTTAAATATCAATTTTCAAAAAGATCGGATAATTTTTACAAAAGTACATATGGCCGCCATTTTCAAATCTGACGCCATTTTGAAATCTGACGCCATTTTATTTTTTTGTGTCCTATAAAACTCTTAAATATCAATTTTTAAAAAGATCGGATAATTTTTACAAAAGTACATATGGCTGCCATTTTGAAATCTGACGCCGTTCTATTTTTTTGTGTCCTATAAAACTCTTAAATATCGATTTTCAAAAAGATCGGATAATTTTTACAAGAGTACATATGGCCGCCATTTTGAAATCTGACGCCATTTTATTTTTTTGTGTCCTATAAAACTCTTAAATATCAATTTTTAAAAAGATCGGATAATTTTTACAAAAGTACATATGGCTGCCATTTTGAAATCTGACGCCATTTTATTTTTTTGTGTCCTATAAAACTCTTAAATATCAATTTTCAAAAAGATCGGATATTTTTTACAAAAGTACATATGGCCGCCATTTTATTTTTTTGTGTCCTATAAAACTCTCAGATATTAATTTTACATAGGCCACTGCGCGTGCGCCAATATTACTTTCACCGTTGGCCATAGCTATTGATATACTTTTATTTATTTATTTATTTATTTATTTATTTATAGTAATACTCAACAGGACAAAAACAACATGAGCGTGACGGTTTTACCGTGACGCGAGCCTATAAGTTTTTCCCCTGCCAGAAATCGACTAACGCGCCTATAGAAGCATATAGCTTCAAAAATAATATGTGGCGGAAGTTCCGGTGCTGGTGGTGGGAGAACGAATCTCCAGTCGTTTTTACCATTAGATGGGAAGAAGTAAAAATGATGTGTGTGAAGTTAGCTCCGCCATTTTTTTTTTTTAGAAAAAAAAATGTTGTGCTGCAATGTGCCCAAGATGTGCTATTATGTGCCGTGAAGGAAAAAAATTAATCTCAAAAATTGCGATTTTTATAAGCAACATCATTTTTTGGCGTGAAGTTAGCTCCGCCATTTTTTTTTTTTTGAAAAAGGAAGGGTGTGCTGCAATGTGCCCAAAATGTGCTATGATGTGCCGTAAAGGAAAAAAAATAATCTCAAAAATTTCGATTTTTTTGAGTCAAAAAAATTTTTTTTTAAAAAGTCAGTCCCGCCTTTTTAATTGTGCTATAATGTGCCCGATGTGTGCTACTATGTGCCGAAATAAAAAAAAAATTTCTTTAAAAATGTAATTTTTATAAGCAAAAATATATTTTTGGCGTGAAGTTAGCTCCGCCATTTTTTTTTTTTGAAAAAGGAAGGGTGTGCTGTAATGTGCCCAAAATGTGCTATTATGTGCCGTAAAGGAAAAAAAATAATCTCAAAAATTTCGATTTTTTTGAGTCAAAAAAATTTTTTTTTTAAAAGTCAGTCCCGCCTTTTTAATTGTGCTATAATGTGCCCGATGTGTGCTACTATGTGCCGAAATAAAAAAAAAATTTCTTTAAAAATGTAATTTTTATAAGCAAAAATATATTTTTGGCGTGAAGTTAGCTCCGCCATTTTTTTTTTTTTGAAAAAGGAAGGGTGTGCTGTAATGTGCCCAAAATGTGCTATTATGTGCCGTAAAGGAAAAAAAATAATCTCAAAAATTTCGATTTTTTTGAGTCAAAAAAATTTTTTTTTTAAAAGTCAGTCCCGCCTTTTTAATTGTGCTATAATGTGCCCGATGTGTGCTACTATGTGCCGAAATAAAAAAAAATTTCTTTAAAAATGTAATTTTTATAAGCAAAAATATATTTTTGGCGTGAAGTTAGCTCCGCCATTTTTTTTTTTTTTGAAAAAGGAAGGGTGTGCTGTAATGTGCCCAAGATGTGCTATTATGTGCCGTAAAGAAAAAAAATTATCTCAAAAATTTCGATTTTTTTGAGTCAAAAAATTTTTTTTTCAAAAAGTCAGTCCCGCCTTTTTAATTGTGCTATAATTTGCCCGATGTTGTGCTACGATGTGCCGAAATAAAAAAAAAATTTCTTTAAAAATGCAATTTTTATAAGCAAAAATATATTTTTGGCGTGAAGTTAGTTTTAAATGTATATTTACAATATATGTTTGAGCTATATTTATATAAATATAAATCACATATGTACCAAAATATATAATTAATATAAAGTAAGTATATTTTTAGGATACTTCTTTAAAAATATATCACTAAAATGTAAATGGAATATATTTGGAATATACGATATTTGCCAAAAATATACGCGGTATATTTATAAATTATATTTCGGATTATATTTTTTTCCGTGAGGGTCGGGCTATTATTATTAGCAGGAACTGTCTTTTATTCTCTACGGCAATATTTCAACTCAAGTTCTTCTTTTTATTTACTTTTTGACTGAAAACATGTACTATAACGTATTAAAGTTTTTTCTTTTATATTTTTCGTGTTATTCCTAACCGCCATTTAAAATAGAACACTTAGTAGGTTGTATATTGTACTATTATTATTAGTGTATTTGCCATAGAATAGAGAATAGAGAATAGAGGCAGGACCTCCATGTTTGAAAAAAGCAAAACATACATCTACTCAAAAAAATCGAAATTTTTGAGATTATTTTTTTTCCTTTACGGCACATTATAGCACATTTTGGGCACATTACAGCACACCCTTCCTTTTTCAAAAAAAAAAAATGGCGGAGCTAACTTCACGCCAAAAATATATTTTTGCTTATAAAAATTACATTTTTAAAGAAATTTTTTTTTTATTTCGGCACATAGTAGCACACATCGGGCACATTATAGCACAATTAAAAAGGCGGGACTGACTTTTTAAAAAAAAAAATTTTTGACTCAAAAAAATCGAAATTTTTGAGATTATTTTTTTCCTTTACGGCACATCATAGCACATTTTGGGCACATTACAGCACACCCTTCCTTTTTCAAAAAAAAAAAAATGGCGGAGCTAACTTCACGCCAAAAATATATTTTTGCTTATAAAAATTACATTTTTAAAGAAATTTTTTTTTATTTCGGCACATAGTAGCACACATCGGGCACATTATAGCACAATTAAAAAGGCGGGACTGACTTTAAAAAAAAAAAAATTTTTGACTCAAAAAAATCGAAATTTTTGAGATTATTTTTTTTCCTTTACGGCACATCATAGCACATTTTGGGCACATTACAGCACACCCTTCCTTTTTCAAAAAAAAAAAAATGGCGGAGCTAACTTCACGCCAAAAATATATTTTTGCTTATAAAAATTACATTTTTAAAGAAATTTTTTTTTTATTTCGGCACATAGTAGCACACATCGGGCACATTATAGCACAATTAAAAAGGCGGGACTGACTTTTAAAAAAAAAAAATTTTGACTCAAAAAAATCGAAATTTTTGAGATTATTTTTTTTCCTTTACGGCACATAATAGCACATTTTGGGCACATTACAGCACACCCTTCCTTTTTCAAAAAAAAAAAATGGCGGAGCTAACTTCACGCCAAAAAATGATGTTGCTTATAAAAATCGCAATTTTTGAGATTAATTTTTTTCCTTTACGGCACATAATAGCACATCTTGGGCACATTGCAGCACAACATTTTTTTTTCTAAAAAAAAAAAATGGCGGAGCTAACTTCACACACATGTAAAAATGACCATATTAGAGATTCTCTACTATGGTAGGGAAGTATTGGATTCAGTCCAAATATTTTCACGTTTTGACACCCTTAGAATCATGGAGACTATATTTTGATTGATGTCAATGTGTGTGTACGTGGTGAAATTTTTCGCCTTCAATATCTCAAAAACGGAACAATATAGGATTGTGCGGTTTGATTTGTTGTATTTGTCAGCATTTATTTAGCTCTGATTAGAAATGTCAAGAAAATTGATCGACTTTTATAGAAAGAATTAGATTACAAGCCTTATCTGAAGTTTTCATTCTAATTTTGTGAACATTAATGCTTGTCTTGAAGAATATGTATTTGAACATTCTCCACATACAAACCCCATTTTTTAATCGCTATCAACTATCCATATTAGTATACAGAGTTCACTAGGTAGTTGTTAGGATCATTTAGGTGTGTGTTTGTGTGTCAAACGACATCAAGATGGGGTATTCGACCAATCAGACCGGACTCTGACTGCAGGGTCTAGCCGCTTGTGTATAGGACTGGCTATCCAGTCAAATTTTTTTCTGTATCATCAAATAGATTTAAAAAAAAATTGTTTACATGTTTTATTTTGAACGCACCCCAAGTATAGGCACAGGCTGTCTACTCTTATACAAAACACACGCATTGGAACAGGCACAGTGCACATTCCTCTTTCTTCCTTCTCATCCGGACTCTTCCAACGCCGACTGGTGCGATCATGATTGATGCTTCAGACAGGACACGCATATTTATCACTTACGAGGTGTCATTCTGAATTTAAACTTCTCATTTTCTTTTCTACCTACCCACTGTGCGGATCGGAAACTTTTCTCCGCAAACAAATCGTTTGCATCATCATTTATAATCAGTTCTTGTTTAAAATTTTAAACAAATTTTGCATCGTATAAAATAAATAAAGTTTATTATTCTTTTTTTAAGGATATATGGCACGTATAGTCACTGGCATAAATATGTATCTAAGTAACTACAGTAAAAGATAGATAGATCAGTTTATTTACATGGTAAAAAATTTGGATACAAAAAGTCAAGAAATACAATGTAAAAAAGTATACCTAATACAAATTAGAAATCACAATTTAAAAATTCATTTGCACTATAAAACAATGTTTAATTAGGACTATTAGGAGCGTTTTGAATAATTTTTAAAATTTTTTTAAGGGTTGCACTTTTATAAAATCCGGTAATTTATTGTAATATTTCATAGATAAATAATTGAAACTTTTTTGACTAGTAGTGTATTTGTGCAATGGTAAACAAATTGAACCTTTATGTCTCGTATCATGTGAATGGCAGTCAGAATGTTTAAGAAACTTATCGATATTTACTTCGGCATATATCAAATTTGAGTATATATGTATAAAGATGGTAATGGCATTATTTTCAAATCAGAGAAGATAGGTCGACTACAATGGGTTCGATGTGGCACTTTGGTGATACCAGCATACTGGATTTTTTAGCTAAAACTTGTACCCCGGTACACATTAACACACAGATATAAATTAAAATACATATGACTGTATACTAATATAGTAGAGACATAGGCACCGTCGCATTTGAAAGGGAAAAAATTTATCAATGTCCTTGGTTAGTTCTCAAAAGTGGGCTGTAATAATATATCAAAAATGTTTATGTGTTATAAGAGCGCCGTTGCTAAGTATAAACACGCATTTTATAAAGTACGCCATTTGTTTGATACTTTTCATCAATAATATTATTTTTTTCTCGTGATTGACTTCGGTGACCATAGATAAAATTTTGACCAAAGCTTGTTAGATATGAAACACAGCGAATGCAACGCGTGTGAATTGCAGCCCTCGTTTCTCGGACAGCAAACTTCATACTAGTTGCAAATGCTGTGTTTCGTCACTTATAATGCAATATACTATTTTATTTACCCAATCAAGTATGATTTTAGTTGGTCTTCAGTAGATCAACAAACACGTGATGGCAATGTTTTTTATATTAAGAATATGAAAGTTTAGTTGGGAAAATCCAGTCGAATTTTCTTTTAAAAAAACTTAGTCCTACGGAAAACACTGCGGTACAGCTAGAGCTGAACCCCAATCGATTTTTTAAAGTCGCGGTTAAAAATAACTTTGTCATATGTAACCATTATTTAAGTTTTTCCCAAAAAGCATTGTAATTTGTACAATAGATTGTCAATGGAGCAATCGGGTATCTATAAAAAGTACGTAAATGAGAAAAATAAACCGTTCGTTGCTCTATTTGTCAAGGGCCTAGGCTTCGCGGCCTAGGCTGTTGACATACTGAAGCTCGCTTGATGGATGAGCTTGCACATTGCACTTCCAAACGGTTAGCCGGGTTTTGTAAATGCTGTGATTTGAAAGCAAATTTGATAAGTGACCTTTATTTAGCAATGATTATAACAAAAAAATATATCTATATAAATATACCAGCGGTTACAAGTAACTCCGCTCACGTATATTAGTATATTGTTAATTTATTATCCCCCCCGCGAGAAATTCTCCCCCTGCGAAGCGAAATATTATTTATTATTCCCCCTGCGAAGTAAAGTCGGGCTTAAAATCACTTGGAAATAGTTTGCATTAACGGTGTCACATAAATAAACAGTTTAACATAAATATATAACATTTTCTTAAATTGTGCAGAAAAAAATAATTGTAAAAAAATTGTTGATCAAGCAAAATTTCTCAGTAATTTTAACATACATTTGTATAGAAAAAACTTTAAAATGCAATTTGACTTCTCGTCATTTGAAATCACATGTCGTGCTGTAAAGAAATATTGACAAATTTCACGTTTTTTAATGCAATTTATAGGACAAAAATACATATTTTTTTAAGTTTTTAAGCGACAAACTACATTTGACGACTCTTAATGCTTAATTGTAGCTAATAAATGCCTTTTGCGACCATAGTTTGAAATTTTTTACAAGCCGAGGGAACAGTCACCTTAATTACCTACCGTACGAAAGGTCGTGTTACACGTATAAAATGCAGTGGCGCTTCCGTCAGGTTGACGACTATTATACTACCGATTTAGGACTATGTACTACTCTAGCGGCGGAGCTGTGCGGCGATAGCTGGAACACACGTCATGGCACGGCGAACGCTGATTGGTGAGATTGCTCTGGAGGCGGAAAGCGGGCATGTCTCGAACCCGGCGTGCGATTCGGCATCTGGCGGGTTTCGCGCGGCATTGCGGGTGGTAAGGGGGAACGGCGGGCGCAATGGCGCGGCGTGTGACGTTTGTTTGGCGTAAATTGAAATGTGTAGAAGTTAGCATATATTGGTGATTGTGTGAATAGAAATGATATCGATAACAATATATTATTTAAGGTTTCGCTCGGCGTTGCGGGTGGTAAGGGGGAACGGCGGGCGCAATGACGCGGCGTGTGACGTTCGTTTGGCGTGAATTGAAATGTGTAGAAGTTAGCATATATTGGTGATTGTGTGAATAGAAATGATATCGATAACAATATATTATTTAAGGTTTCGCTCGGCGTTGCGGGTGGTAATAGGGCAACGGCGGGTGCAATGGCGCGGCGTGTGACGTTTGTTTGGCGTGAATTGAAATGTGTAGAAGTTAGCATATATTGTAATTGTGTGAATAAAAATGATATCGATAACAATATATTATTTAAGGTTTCGCTCGGCATTGCGGGTGGTAAGAGGGTAACGGCGGGCGCAATGGCGCGGCGTGTGACGTTTGTTTGGAGTGAATTGAATGCGTAGAAGTTAGTGCGAATAGAAATAATATCGATAACAGTAGCTTATAAAAGTTTATAAAACCTTTGTAGAGCATACCTATTTGATGTTTACAAAATAGCGTAAACGTCCGTACAACGTACACCGCATTGATGGTAGCATATTCTAGTTTACCAGTTGATAATGGCTGTTAGGTAGTAACCATAACTATTGTCATGTATTAGAGCGCACCATTTTGTTATTCAAAGATAGTGTAGCGTTAAAATGCGAATTGTTATGCAAAATTACTCTTGAATACTGCAGTTTGATTTTATCATACCCACTATAAAATAACTGCTTTACATGCATGTAAAGTGAATTTTGACAGACCGGTGTGCGGGAACATATCTTTCTAATAATACATTTCCATTATATTGATTTATGTTTACTAGTATCGCCTGTGGTCGAAATTCGACCAATTGTTTCACATAATTAATTGGAATTTATTTGTATGTCCCATCCGGCTTCGCCCCGGTGCTAAGAATTTATGATTTACTATCCCCTCCGCGAAAAATTCTCTCCTTGCGAAGCGATGTCGGGCTAGTGATGTTTATAATATTGTTACAAAACTGTTTTCTGTGTTGGCGGAATAAATATTTATTTACAATAATTAAAAATACAATAATAATAAATGTAACAATGAAAAGTCAATTCTAACAATAAAAAAAACTTGAATGGTAATTATTGAACTAAACGAGCCACTTAAATAACACTTAACTATATACAATTGACTATATACAATTGACTACCTAATATTTATTTTATCAGGTGAATTTATATCACGGTATTTATATCACTCTCTGTTCAACACTGTAACAGTACAATCTACACTGACTGATTCCCGTTGACTGATCAATATTTATTTCGCTGTACTGACTGATGGCACGACTCACCATTCACTGACTGATTCAACACGACACACTCCTGTTTGCGTGCGGTGTACGCTCAGTCTTCGATACCATTCCACGCTTTACTACTGTGACCTTTCTTTCTCGTGGTTTCTATTGGAGGCAGTGGCGTAATATCTTGCGGTTTGCTACAATATTAATGGGATTCTGCCAATACGCTAAAATGCAAAGGAATTTCAGAGTTACATTTTGTTACTATTTCACAGGAATTATACCCCCTCCCGCCCGCGAGAAAGTTATTTTCCCCCTGCGTTGCAAAATAGGACTGGTGGTGTTTTAAATAGTAAAAAAGTGTACTAGAACTTTCGATGTTTACGTATTAATATATAGATATAGTATCGCCTATATGGTCGAAATTCGAACAATAATTGTCGTATTCTCCCGCGAAGGGAAGGCAGTATTTTTTTTACCTGCCTTAACGACAACATATACCCTCATGATTTTTTTCTGCACATCTGTGGGACAGTACCTTTCGAGTGATATATGTTTCATTACCCTCCTTTTATAATAAACAGTAAAATGAAGGAGTAGAACTTCGGTGTTCATGTATTAAGGTCGATTTATATTATCCGGTCAGATACGGGACGGGAACGTAGCGTTTCCGACAAGACAAACATTTTTACATGCATTTCAAATACGAATATGTAAATACTTATCGGATCCCGTCCGTTCAGACACGTATTAATACTCATATTTGAAATGCATGTAAAAGTGTTTGTCTTGCCTGAAACGCTACGTTCCCGCGCCGTGTCTGACCGGATAATATAAATCGAGCTTTAATAGGTCCGCCTGTGCGTGCCTCGGCCTACTATAGGAGTGAAGTTAGCGACACAAATGAACTGTCGAAAATTTTGAAAATACTGAAATTGAAGTGAAAAGCAGCTATTTTTAACCGACTTCAAAAAAAGGAGGTGGTTCTCAATTCGGTTGTATTTTTTTTTATGTTTGTTACCTCATAACTCAGTCATTTATTAACCGATTTTGAAATTTTTTTTTTATTTGAAAGGATATACTTTCAGATTGGTCCCATAGAAATTTCATCAAAATCGGTTCAGTAGTTCGGCTGATTTTAATAAAAGTGAGTAACGGCGTGTGATTCTTTTAAGGTAAATGTCACTTTTTGACACTAAAAAATAAAAAACTTTTTAAGAAAAAAAAAACCTCCTTCAAAAAACCACTAAAAAGAGGAAAATAATAAAATTTTGAGATCTGTGCCAATTTAATAAAATATGAAGTTGGTTAAAAAGAAGATATTAATCACTATACTATACTTTTTAACCGACTTCATATTTTATTAAATTGGCACAGATCTCAAAATTTCATTATTTTCCTTTTTTTAGTGGTTTTTTGAAGGAGGTTTTTTTTTATTGTTAAAAAGTTTTTTTATAGTTATGGTATTGCAAAAAATACGATATATAATATATCTCGTACGTTATGATATTATGACACGTGTGACTGTTAAAACTTGCTGTCGCTCGTTTTTACATACTGTCACTACTCGTCAGAAAATATGCCTCAATACGCATCTAGATATACAATCTACTATTACATGTGGACAAAACTGTTTTTGCAATCAATCGCTTCATTTCTTGTTAATTTTAACGGAAAATAGAGCGTGTGTAGATAGTATCGATTTGATAAAATTTGCAATAAACAATCTTTTGGTTTTTGGCTACAAACAAGACAATGTATACAGTCGTAATATAATATTTTGTTTGGATTATTATCGTTGTGATTTAGTAGATTCTATATTGCATATATCTGTGTCCACAACGCAAAAGCGCCTATTTCCAATTTTCTATAGATACACTATCTATAGATAGATAGATAGATAGACAGATGATTTTATTGGTGTTTACACTATATAGTTTAAACAAGTCACATTAATACATTTAAAATTTAAATTAAAATCTTTAATATAAAATGATATTTTTTCTTCGATAAAACATTTAAAAAAATTTTATATAAATTTTTTATTCAAAAATTCCTCGATGTAGACTTCACAACTAATTGCAATGAGGCAAAAATAGATGGCGGCACTGCATTTCGTAACGTGAAATTTTCGTACAAATGCCTAGGAGCGAGTCACGTCAAAATATACAAAAAAAAATTAAAATAACTAAAACCCGACTACATAAAAGAGAAAACTAGCAAATTAAAACGTAAGACAGTATTTTTCTGTTATCAGCTGTAGGGGACCTGTTCGGGAGCTGAAGAAAAAATTCGGTATTCGAGTCCCCGACTAGGTATTGATAACAAAAAAATACTGTCTTATACGTTTTGATTTGCTTGTGTTCTTCTTTTGCGTAGTCGGGTTTTAGTTTTATTTTTATTTCAGTCTTAGTTTTTACCTGTGCAGCCTGTAGGTTTGTTCCCTTGACCTTGGTTTGCGTCCGTAGTTTGTTTTGCACTTGGTGAGGTATTGTTCTGGAATCGCTGGATTTTTCTGGAAACCGCGGGTACCTAGATTCTTCTAGAGGTGTGTATAATGTGTTTACAATGCGATTGGCTCATACACAGGCTGATCCGTTACAATACATAGCCTGTGTGATTCAATACCTTCCTTTTGACATAGCACATGTAGTCAGGTAAAATTTCGACATAATAATAAAAGTTTTATTTCAAAATAAATTTACAATTACATAAGCCGTTTTGTTTAGTAGTGATAGACATATTGGATATCTCTATAGCAGAGGTACGGTTCGAAAAGCACAATGGAAACACATGGATCGGTTGATCTAATACGGGACCGATATTTATAACGGCGTAATTCGTATAATGTATGTATGTATGTATGTTGTAAATCGTTATAGACAAAAGGGTACCTCGATGACGATCGGCTCTCCTCTCGCATTGCCACACATTACACACGTACAGGAACGTATACAGGACGAAATTACAGTAACGTGGTTATTTAGTAACTGCACAGATGACGTACAATACAGATATGTTGTGGCTGTGCTAACGAGCGACCCACCTTTTGAAGGCCAGATTTGACCGTTGCTGGCATTTATGAAACATTTTCCCTAATTTAAACTTCACTAAATTATAGAACGAGAAAAAATTACCATGGCTATTATAATTACCTATATTAAAAAAATTTTGTTGACGCATCATTTTATTAGTTACAATTTTTGCCACTAGGTGCCAGGAATGGATATTATCTATAAATACCAAAGGTTTAGTACTTTATTTTGGTTACGGTTTTAGATCCATAAAATGACACAAATCATTCAATAAAGGCGCTCATAAGACGGTCGGTTTCTCCCGTAAGGCAAGACCCCCCCTGGTAACTGTTACATTATAGGTATTTAAAACTGATTCTTTTCCAGTAATAACTTTTGCCAGACAAGACCAGTTCCAAAAATAATAGTTACCAAAAATATTCACATCAGAAATAGGTGGAAGTTATTCATTTTCAAGAAAAAATATTGTGTTTTTCATTCCTTAAGGAGCAAAATTTTGAAACAGAAAATTATTTTAAATCTTTCATGAAAAATATTCGATTGATTTAAATAAATATTTACTTGTTGTTTTCTCATCCTTGAAAGCGCAAGGTTCTTGATTAATGCCCAGAAGCTCATTTCTTGATTGAACAAAGCGCCGATATATATCACCGTTATACCGATATTGTTTTTGGTCCAAGTTTTCTACTAGTCCGCTATATCTATGGACATGGACGTGTTCTTCAATCTCGTATTGATCCAAATACTCATAAACAACTCTAATTTTTCGCTCGACCTTTCACTTCCGCGATTTGTATTGTAGAAACATGCCGATTTTATCAGTTTCGTCTTTAATGGAATGTGTTGCAATAAAAATGGCTGTTCAAGCAGTGGAGTAGAGAAGTATTCGAAAGGGCATTATAGCCTAGTGCAGCGGTTCCCAACCTTTTTAGTTGTGCGGACCACTAATTTTGTAAAAAAATTTGATGCCCACTAACTAAATATACAAGTAAAAACTATAAACACACAAAGACAAATGGACACATAATACTCGATTGTTCCCATCTCGATCCCTGAAGCTCCGATAATATTTATCTTGCAGGCTTAGACTCTCGGCCAGCGCGCGACCGCGATCCACGGTCAGTATCAAAATAAAATTTGTGCGTGCAGGCGACTCTCCAAAATTTACGTTATGCCGGCCCTATTCAAGATGTCCCATATATTCTATTGTAATCATATCCTATGATTGTAAAGCTGTTTTTATATATTCTGGATTATCTATTATGTACAAAGCTGAAAATCTGTATGTTTGGAAATGAAAATCAAGTTCCAGATGAACTGAAGCGTTGAAATTTGGCATTCTTATAGATAGTGCCCCTAAACTAACGAGGAAAATCCCTAAAATCTTAACTCAGAGAATGTGAAGAAGGAGTCAGGCTATAAGTGAAGCCGAATACAACAGGTAGTAACATTATAAGATTCGCCACATCTTTGCAGTCACTTATAGACGTAAATATGGCTCTTGTTCTAAGTAATTAGATACTATGTTTTTTTTTTCTTTTATTTGCTTTATTTTGATGTTTTAACGAAAATATTAAAAATCGAGAACGAGATCACCGTGGCGTTAAAAATTATTCTAGGTCAAAGTTCACGAAAAACGGTTTTTTGCAATTTTCTCGATTCAGTTCCATTTTTAGTAAAAATTGGTTATTATCAATGTTGTAGAGAACAAAATTCTCTACAACTTTTGTATAAAGATTTTTTATCTACGATTCACAGTTTTACTTATTTAAGTAGGTACCCGCGGCTTCATCCCCATCGATTTTACATAACGGGATTATGCTGCTTCCCGATGGCTTAGCATAATGATTTGTATCTTTAATTTTAAGTTGAACTTTAAGCTAACGATTAATAGTAATTTTATCGAGATTAATGTAGTGGCTCTCTAGTTATAAGCAACCAAACATACATACAGACAGCAGTCAAACAGACGATATTTCTACTTGAAATCAATTATAAAGGCTATTCGCAAAGGAATTTTGTAAAAAAAATTACAGAGGTTGAGAGAGTGCGAATTCAATATAACGCACTCTACTAATAGTAGCCATAGTTTTAATTTTTTTACAAAATTCCTTTACGAGTAGTCTTTATAATTATTATTTATTTTTATTTATTGTGGATTATAGACGCGTCGACAACTTAGGTCATTAGCGTCTTTAATACAACAAATATCATAATATATCACTTAAAACTAAATAACATCACAAAACATCCATGAGCAGAGGTGGGATTCGAACCCACGACAGTCTGATTCAGAGGCTGCGACGCTACCAACTGAGCTATACTGTCCTCTCAAAATTATTATTAACTTCCCATTGGAAGTTATTGTAATGGGTCCGAAAATCGAAATCAAAAAGGAAAAAAAAATTTTATGTTTCAAGGTCACTACACTATTTTTACACTACTTTTAGAAAGATGTCTGTGTGTGTGTATGTGTGTGTGTGTGTGTACGTATGTACTTACGTAAGTATGTATGTGTCCATTTCTTTCTAAGACGAAATCTCGAGAATGAAAAATGATATCGACTACGTTAGGGTGCCAATCGACGCGTATTAACGTAAATATGATCTGAAAGAAATTTTTTCAAAATCGGTTCAGCCGTTCTTTTTTCTTAACCAAATAACCTCCAAAAAAGTAGATTTTACACAATATCTCGCGAACAAAAAATTATATCGACTTCGTAAGGGTATCAATCGAGGCGTGTTAACGTCATTTTGATCCGACATAAATTTTATAAAAATCGGTTCAGCCGTTTTTTTTTTTTTAATTATTGTTAAAAATAAATAATAATTATGTTTTAATGGTTAAAATGATTACTTTTCTGTGTAATATCTAATTTTATTATTATTATTAAATATTTATCAAACTGGGAAGTTCGTCGTGTGGACCTCAAGGGTCGCACTTTAGTCCTAATAAACGACCCACCTCACGGCTTGTTATAAAGGCTATTTTATAAACCTCATGTTTCCGCCACCACTGATTGTAGAAGGTAAAGATATATTTTCTTATAAATTGCTTCACATATACTGAAATGAACAAATATTTCTATCGCATACATACATAAATCTGTCCTGTATGACTTGCTTCAAAGTAATACAATGTTCGAGATTGTCATTTGTTAACATTTTGGCATGGGGACTAGGGTACGGAAACTATTGCATTTCTCAGGGTAAGTTCGGTTTTGCACTCGATTGATCGAGCCGAGCGAACAGATTTTTGGTCACGTGACAAGCGAGCAAATCGAGCCATCTAAACAATTCCGAACGTAATCTAGCAAATTTTTCCAAACGTCAGAATAAAATGGCCCCAGCAAGTTAAATTCTTATTACTAAAGCCGAAATATATTCTTTATTGCTCCTCATTTTGATTTAATTCAACATTGTTATAATAATAAATCATGATTCACAATTTTTTTCGTTTTATTCCTTTATTTTAAAATTAATAGTACTACCGGTTTTTTCGACCCATAGATATAATAAATATTTTATTTAATCATTCTGTGCGATATAGACTTATTGGTTATTACTATTCTTTGAATAAATATTATTCGTGTATTTTTACCTATTGAAAAATTGCCTTATATAAATAAACTTCGAAATTTATCCATTCTCACAACAAGTGTTTCCGCTCATTTTTAAAATTAATGCTCTGAAGATGGTTAAATCTGCTTGCTCGCTCGCTTTCCTCGGAGCTCATAGAGCGTGCTCGATCTCCTCCAGATTTTAAATTCGAACGCAGGATAGAAATCTTTCAGAGCATATAAATGTTAAATTCGAACGCATAAGAGCAATCAGATCGATCTGAGCTCAAAACCAAACTTACCCTTAATAAACTTTGTTGTGACTTTACAAAATATAGCAATGAGGGCTATCAGACTTATTTTTTACCACCTGATGGCGCCACTAGCAAGTGAAGTATAATATATCCTTCAATTATTTAACGGCTAAATCACAGTTTTGTATTTATTTATTAATTCCTTAATAATTGGACTCTGAACGAACAATAAGCCTAGAGCTCGTGCTCGTGGACTGAAAAAGTTTGAAAACCGCTGCAATGTATTGAATTTACCATATCATAACAGTTGATGAATAGTAAATATTTAATGGATTCCACTTTTAGAATTGCACAAATATTTATGTTTACGAATGAAACAAATTTTCAGTTGATTGGAAAGTAGGTAATCACATGGACAGATAATGGCTCAATCGATATATTTGGGACTAATAATGTTAAAACTAATTTTACCTAAATGAAGAATTTTATAGTTTTAGAAAAACGCTATACATGGCTGTACGCTAGTAGGGGTTATTAATAATTTGATCATTTTAAAAGTTAGTTCATAGTTCATTCTGGAATAGCGAAGAGTAATAATTCATCAAGAGTGCAGGGGATAACTTCCGCTATCGAATACTCTTAAGTAGCTTTTAACTACTTATATCTAATTTTAACAGTTTTGTTTTTTGAAATATTTTGAGTAGTTCGACTACTAGCATATAGAGGACTCTGAACGACCAATAAGCCTAAACATAATATAATATATTGTATGAGTTGCTTTAGTAAGAGTTAGGACAAAGACGCAATATTTAGCCAAAACCGGGCGTTAGAAAACACAATCAATTACAAAACCTTCGAAAAACACGAATTGAACACGGAATTCAAAACTGACATTTATACCGATGTAAATAAAACGAATGTAGAGCCATCTCTAAGACAATAGCGACACTTTTATGATTGATAGCAACCACAATGTTACAGTATCTGTCAACATTCTGCTGTTATTATTAACAATTTCGTCTTGAACTTCAGCATACCCATGTGTTGTCTTCCAATTTAGGTACTAAATGCCTCTTCGTTGAAAAAAATATTTCAAGTTCAATCTCAATTCCTACTTTTATTAATGTCAATACATGAACCCAAAAATATTTAATATCAAGAATATCATCTATAGAGTCTTACTATCAGACAAGTTGACTGTACTTTCAATATTAAAGCTGCTATGTTGTGAGAAAGATTGAGTTAAATTACATCTGGTGACGCCATCTTTTGAAATGGGTGAAGTGCAGGCCCCTTTTAATATTACTAATAATACTACGATTATGCAATATATTTGATTTAATCGAGTGTTTTTGATTCTATTCGAATATTGCCAAGTAAATAACAGTTATGCAGATATCTTTGGCGAGCCATCTAACAACAAAAGCAACGTACTATTTATGCGAAATGTTCAGATTCTAATCTCGGTCACTATCTCACATGTTATTACTGAATACGCTACTTTATAACAGCAATCCGGTATATTTGCATTCTATTCGAGGATGTTTAATGCAAGTTACGATAATTTATCTTTTTCAATCTATTGTCTGTAGCATTTATACCCCAGTGTTGCCAGATTTCTTCAAAAATAGTACTCTAAAAATGTAGTAAAGTACTAGGGAAGTCCGTGTAATTATGGACCCACGATAAACTGTTCCTAAAGTCAATCAGAAGATAAATTTTTTGAAGTTATACTTCTTTGGCGCGTTATGGAAAAATGATGAGAGTGAATTTTTAGAATACGCGCGCATCGCGTGACGCGTCACGAAAACCTACGGTATGAAGTTAGTTGTTAGTAAAATTTCAACTAGAGTCGTTACACCATGTGACAAGAGCGTTTTCAGTTTTGAATAACATTAATAAAAGCAATTGCCATACAAACACTCGTTTATGCCGCTTTCGTTAAATATGAGTTCGTATTCCAAACTGTACTGTTTTTACATTATTATTTTTTATGACAATAATATCGCCTTAGCGGCGGCGCGTCATACGCAATAGGTCCTGGGTTCGAATCTCAACACAAACATGCTTTATTTAACCCTAGAGCGGGCGCGTCTTGTAATTTTTCAAGAGCGGATTATGGGGTCATAGATCTTAGTATTTGATATTAATTTCAGCTTTGTTATTTGTACCTCTAGCCGTTTTTGAGAAAAAGTATCTTGACGGAGAGACAGACAGACTAACGGACAACAAAGTGATCCTATAAGAGTTCCGTTTTTTCATTCTGAGATGTGGAACCCTAAAAAACGAAAGTTATGTATTGAGACCTTTAAATATCGATGTGCTTTTTATAGATTTAGAACTCTTTTGGCAACACTGGTTATATACTGCTATGTATGTACGTTGGTACCTATGCATGTTCTTATAAAATGATTTGTGCTGCATTACAAATAGGATTCATGCTTTGCTTGCATGCGGGAGTTTTACACATTTAATATTCATACACCAGTTGTGTTCGTCAAGTTGTGTAATAAAACGTACCTACCTACTAGATCCGAGATCGTATTTCTGTTTGCCAAGAAATTCCCTTTAATTAAAAGCTCAAATATATTACAGTTTGATAATTAATTTACTTTTTTGACATACTAACTATAAAATAGCTGCTTTACATGTATGTATGCACTAGCGGCCCCGTCCGGCTTCGCCCGGGTGCTAAGAAAGCCCGGGTGCAATACACTACTCACTCGCTTCGTTCGTTCGTTGAATATTATAAATACACTACTCACTCGCTTCGCTCGTTCGCTTGAATATTATAATTACATTACTCACTCGCTTCGCTCGTTCGCTTGAATATTATAATTACATTACTCACACGCTTCGCTCGTTCGCTATATATATATATATATATATATAAACCTTCCGGGAACAATTCCGTCATGTACATGATTTTTGCGTAACTTTAACCGTTTACGCAGCGCACGCAACGGAAGCTCTCAAAAGGAATAATTCCTCCCGTTTTTGCAACATTTTTCATTGATGCTCCGCTCCTATTGATCGTAGCGTGGTATTATATAGCCTATAGCCTTCCTCGATAAATGGGCTATCTAACAAAAAAAATTTTTTTCAAATCGGGCTGGTAGATCCTGAGATTAGCGCGTTCAACCAAACAAATAGATATAGATAGAATGAAATTTGAAAAACAGGAAAAAAATTATGAAAACGGAAAATTCGCTCTTCTAGTTCTTAGAACTTTACAATTACTGACTAAGTTACGATTTAGTTTATTTTTATTAAAGTTATTAACTTCTGTATAAATCATTAAAAACATGACTCTCTCATGATGTGGACTTTTTATGCGCGTTACTATTTATACGAACACATCGTTCGATAGCCAGTAGTGCTTCTATTGTACAAACTGCAGAAATTACCAATTTTATAATATTAGTTTTAGATTAGATAGATATAAAGTGACTTTTGACCATGTACATAGGAATCTAGGGACGAGGGGGGAAGCCATTCAGAGGGAGAGTGCATACCTATGGCTCATGGATATTATGTCCATGCTATGTCTATGATGCATGTGCTCACATATTGGCCGCGTCTTTAATTATTTTAAAGTTTGAATTTATTAACTCTCGCATGATGTGATTTATTTAAGACAAATTACCTAATATAGAAAAAGTTAATTAATTAATCGTGTCACAGTAGAGTAACTGATAACTCATTAGTCGCGAAAGTGGAAAATTCGGGTTTGAATCTCAACTGTGACATTGGTTGATAAAATGAATTTTTCTATATTGCATAATATTATTATATAACTTGGCTGACTTTCCAAATTCCGTTCATTAAAAATAGAGTTTGAAACCTGATATCATTCTCGTTGCTGTTTCTCTATTTATCACTAGTCGATAAAGTAGACATTAACAATAAACGCAATTGACGTATAGTCATTACACGATGTTAACTTTGTGAAGTGGTTTTAATAGTAGAACTTATCAATTGAAAATCGATAAATCAACTTTTGCAAGTGATTTATTCACTGTGCTGGTTTAGCTGTCCCATTTTTGTTGTATTTGTAAGGTAGGTATCTACAGGTCCTTAAACGTAGCTTGATACATTTCGTTCTTTTTTATCCGTTCGACTCGCCGCGCGATCCAACTCACGGTCTAAAACTGCAATACGTGCGGTTAAGTACCGACGGTCCGAATCGTCGGTAAAAATGTCTGTTGAGTCTCGACATTTGGACCGCTGTTTCGTCGCCCTTCGGTCCGGCTCGGAAGTGTATTCAAGTTCCGATTTCGAGTTGGCGGTTTCTTGTCAGTAGCGGACTGGATTTATCCAGTTTATGGTGCGTAAACAATAATTTGTACTAATCTCCTGATTCAAGCTAAAGTTTAGTCAATAAATTTATATGGGAGAACCTTCTTCTTTGTAATAACCACTTTTTTGCCCAAATTGAACGTTTACGTTTCTTTTTTTTATTGAGAACAGCAGCTGACGCTGCCACTGCTAACAAATGTACCTGTCGCTAATAAAACTGACGATCAAATCTGAGTAGTGTGGGGGACAGTGTAGTCGAGTGGTTAGCGTCGCGGCCTCTGGATTAGACTGTCGTGGGTTCGAATCCTACCTTCGCTCATGGATGTTTTGTGATGTCTTTTAGTTTTAAGTGTGTGGTAATCAAGACGCTAATAACCTAAGTTGTCGACGCGTCTATAATTTACAATAAATAAATAAAAAAACTGAGTAGTGTGTGGGAAGAACGCTCCGGCGATGATAACCGGGAATCCGATTCGCGATGATTCGAACGGATGAAAAAGAAAGTGTATGTCAACTCCGACGCTCGACTGGAGTTTACTCCTTAAAGTAGACAAACATACATACTTACATGCGTATACGGCTGTTACAAGTATACACATACCTACATTGAAAGGTGCGCAAGGTAGGTTGCGTAGAAAAACGTTACGCTTTTTAGTTAACGCTTGTGTAAATTTTTCTCCTCATAAAATTTCCATACCGGGCGCCTTATATGAAAATCGATTCTTAAGGAGTAAACTACAAAAACGAAATGTATGGGTGGTCGAAAACTCCCTTTACCTTATATTGTAATGTATTTGATAATTATATAACTATTAATGATTTAAGATTTTTTTGTTCAGTTGTATTCTTGTGTTCACACTGAAAAGTCACCATAAACGGTATGAATAAATGTTTTTGACTTAAAATAAAACTTGTAATTATTAAATAAATTGTGGATTATAGACGCTCGGCAACTGAGAGTATTATCGGTAATTATTATTAAAGATCATAAGGATATTGAAAATAGGACACCTTGTGTAATAAATAAGCTGAGATGGATGCTCATATGTAATGATATTGACAAATCACTAATTTGATCATTTTTTGCTGTGGTTTGTTGTTGTTTAATGACTGATTAGTAGATTAATTGCTCGTGACACATGAAGAACCATGAGTGATGGATGCATCATAATACGAAGTGGAAGTGAAGTGGGAGTGGTGGACCCATTGATATGGATACGGACTGTGTAAATGCTTGGCATCAATTATATACATCTATATAATCAGTTCCGTCTTTACCATAAGGCCGGGCGCATACACGCAATTGTTTCCACGACTAAATAGTTTAGTCGAGTTCAGTAGTGGATTTAGGTTCGATGCCGCCCTAGGCCCTTGCCGATGTGCCACCCTTTTTACTTCCCACCTCTACTATGGTAGGGAAGTAATGGATTTAGTCCGAAAAAAATATTTCGAGATTTTAACAGATTTCACGTTTTGAGACCTTAGCAAACGTTTAAGATCATTTTCTGACTGATGTCTGTATGTGTGTGTGTGTGTGTGCGTCAATACACTGCAGCTGTGACTGCCGACGATAGTTGTTCAACAGAAAAGTTAAAAGACGATCGATACGGTTTTGCGATTTTTTTGTTGTACAACTATCGTGTCCATATAGTATGCGCAATAATCCCATAGCCTTTTGACAAACAACTAAACTGTTTAGTTGTTTGTCAAAAGGCTATAGGATCAGAAGGGACTGCGCATACAATCGGCACTGTAGTGGTACGACAAAAAAATCAAAAGACCGCATCAATCGTCTTTTGACTTTTCTGTTGAACAACTATCGTCGGCAGCTTATGCCCACAGCTGTGTATTGACGCTAACATACGCTCGACTAAATAGTTGTTCGGCGACTCATTAGTTTAATAGTGAAATTATGGCACGGCTGATTGGTCGTATGTGCACCTCTATAACAACTAAACAGTTTAGTCGAGTTGAAATCTCGGCACGTACACAACTCGACTAAACTGTTTAGTCGTGGAAACATCAGTTGTGTACTAGAGTGCCCACGGTGAGAGATGAAGCCAGGCACGTCATCAATAATATGCTAGTGAACGCCTGCTTTCCCGCAGACAGTGCCGTGTACACAAAACTGCACATTGGGTTTAATGACGTTAGATACAATTTTGGCAAACTGCTATTAATGACAATAAACAGCCAATAGCAAGCTAGAAGGCGGGCGCAATGCATTCACGTTACTATGACACGGTGGCTTCATCTTTCGCCGCGCGAGGTCTACAGTAAATAGTGTGTGGTCTTACGCTGTTGATAGCTGCTTCTGACGATCCACTTAATCGCACAATCGTGATACAGAAAGTAGCATGTGTGCGTTGGTCATAAATACGAAAATAAAGCAGGGTGTTTTGACAGATTTCGGTTCAGCGCTACCTTAATTTGGATAACAGGTAAATTATCCTGCATCCAGTTATATCCATATCAATGAACAACTGACCTGTCTGGACGGGGGACGCATCACGAAGCTGCATGGTAGCTCCGTGTTCCTGTGTCGGTTGTTCGTCCCTGCTGGTTGATGTAGCTCTCTCAGCTCTGACAGTCTCCCAGCGCGTCCTGCTAAATGTCCCTGTCGAGAGATAAACTTTGCCAACAATACATCATTTCCATCTATCTATATTATAATGTTATGTTTAATTAAATAACACTACAGTATAACTCCCATAAGTTAACAGTACAAACTCGATTCAATTGAAGACATACTCGAGGATGACGATTCAAGTGGATTGAAACATTACAAACCTAAAAAGACAAATATAACTACCTACGCATATAAACTACCTCAACTACTCGATTGCTCTTGCAGATCGATTAGCGTTGGGCGAATACGAGATGTTTTTACAATCGAAACAATCGCAATCGTTCATAATAACAATCGAGTCCACAATCGACTCGGAGTTTGATTTTACAATCGAAATGTTCGATTGCTCAAGTCGATTATTTGCCAGCGAATGAGAATACATATAATCGCGATTCAAGGTTATATGCTGGTCGAATGAAGTCTGACGTTTACGCTACTCGTTCGTCGTTGATTCACTGTTCAGTCGGTCAGTATTCGATTACTGCACAATCGACCATCTATTGACTCGACCACAGTTGTTGAGTGATGAACGATTATATATTATGTGGCTCTCGACAGTGTACGTCGTCTGTACGATCCAGTACTATGCAACTTAGTCTCGGTGAAATATGAAACAACAACAATCGAGTCCAAGTGAAAACCATCGAGAGTCATCGAGATGTTTGAACAATCGAGACAATCGACTAAAATATCTCGTAATCGCCCATCACTAAGATCGATTGGTTAGTATTAAAGGGGTGGCAGATCACCCTAAACGTGTCATGTACCCAACGAAATTTATATTATTAGTTCAAGGTTCAAATTTTAATATGTTGTTACGGCGACTGTTTTAAGCATATATTTCAATTTGCAGAACCCCCTCTGTTAGAGGGAAACTTGCTCGCCTAGGTGTTTATATCGTTCTGCAAGGGAGTTAATACTGACATTTTGTTCTGCAATTTGAAATATATGCTTAAAACAGTCGCCGTAACAACATATTAAAATTTGAACTTTGAACTAATAATATAAATTTCGTCGAGTACATGACACGTTTAGGGTGATCTGCCACCCCTTAAATACTGACCAATCGATCTGCAAATATTATAATGGCATTATTGGGTCACCGACAAGCTATACAAACAATTTCAGCTTTGAAGCAATAATAATTGTGACCATTTTTTTTGTTGCATGTTGAGGGCGGTCTGCATCCCTCCCATACCGCTATCTAGCAAAATCACTTACTCAATGCACTTTAATATGCCTCTTTCAACATCTTAACAGAAATAAGGCCGTGAATAAATAACACCAAAAAATTGTCACTAGCTCTCGGTCTATCTGGGGATAATACAAATTTGTCATAATTAAAGTACGAAGAAGTTTTTCTGTCTCACATTAAAAATCAAGATTAGAAGTTTGTAAATTTCGTGTCGTTGTATGTAAATATCTTTTATTAGAAATAATAAGGTAATAAGTATTCACAGCTTGCAATTCTGCTCATATTTTATTTTAATCTGAATCGTCTACCGAATAAAATATAATATAATAAAATATTTGTCTGTGAAAAGCACTCGTGTAGCTGTAATAATTATATTATGTTATGTAGAGCTTAGAAAAAGCTTTCACCTGTTCGAGGTGATGGTTAGCATGTAACGTTTTAAAAATAGTCGACTCTACTAGTCCAAGCTCTGACCGCACAAAAGTCTACTGGACAAGAATACTAAAATTTTATTATTTAATTTAACAGATAGGTACTTAATGTGATGAAAAACATCAAATCGGTGGCAGCCTAATTCAATTTTTGAAGCTATGCTTCTATAGGCGCGTTAGACGATTTCTGGAAGGGGGTAAACTTTTAGATTCGCGTCACGGTAAAATCGTCACGCTCATGTTATTAAAAGTATATCTATAGCTATGGCCAGCTGTGAATGTAATATACTGGCGCACGCGCAGTGGCCTATGTAAAATTAATATCTGAGAGTTTTGTAGAACACAAAAAAATAAAATGGCGTCAGATTTCAAAATGGCGGCTATACCTATGTAGATACTTTTGTAAAAATTATCCGATCTTTTTGAAAATTGATATATAAGAGTTTTATAGGACACAAAAAAATAAAATGGCGTCAGATTTCAAAATGGCGGCCATATGTACTTTTGTAAAAATTATCCGATCTTTTTGAAAATTGATATTTAAGAGTTTTATGGGACACAAAAGAATAAAATGGCGTCAGATTTCAAAATGGCGGCCATATGTACTTTTGTAAAAATTATCCGATCTTTTTGAAAATTGATATGGTATGAGAACCGTCTTTTGGGTATGTAGTATAGACACAAAAAAATAAAATGGCTTCAGATTTCAAAATGGCGGCCATATGTACTTTTGTAAAAATTATCCGATCTTTTTGAAAATTGATATTTAAGAGTTTTATAGGACACAAAAAAATAAAATTGCATCAGATTTCAAAATGGCGGTCAAATAATAACTTTTCAATTGGAAATGTCTATATAGCTTCGATATAAATTCGGTTTTATATACCTATAAAATGCGTAAAAAGCATAGCTTCTGTCCTTCTTCTTGACTTTTTTTTTATAGTTTTCAACCGACTTCGAAACAAGGGAGGAGGTTCTCAGTTCGACTGTATTTTTTGTGTGTGTGTGTGAGTATGTTACGCGATTTCTCCTGCATTTTTGTGAACCGATTTTGATGATTATTGTTTTATTTAATAGGGCATACCTCTGAGGTGGTCGCAAATAAATTTTACTTAAATCGGTTCAGTAGTTCGACTGATTTTAATAAAAAGTGAGGAACGGGATATAACACCGTTAAGGTAAATGTCAAATATCAAGACATAAGTCGGTTAATAACGTGCAAACGTATTGTAAAGCAACTAAAAATTAAAAAATAAAAAACTTCTTAACAAAAAAAACCTCCTTCAAAAATGCCACTAAAAAGAGGAAAATAATAAAACTTTGAACGGCGCCAATTTAATAAAATATGAAGTCGGTTAAAAAGTAGATAATAATAATTATTAAATCGGCACTTTTTAACCGACTTCATATTTTATCAAATCGGCGTCGTTAAAAATTTTATTATTTTCCTCCATTTAGTTAGTGGCATTTTTGAAGGAGGGTTTTTTTTTTTTGTTAAAAAGTTTTTGTTGTCAGTATCTCGAATACGGGTAAACACTAAGTACTTAATGAAATTTATGCAGATTATAGAAAACGGGAATATCGAAACGTCAGTAAATATATCAAAAATTTTAACATCCAGTATTGCTTTTATCATAAATTCCAATACCTCGAAGTTTTTTAAAGATCGTTTTAAATCTGGATCAGTTCTTTGAGTCATCAAATCAATGTAATATCAATCAATCAATAAAAAAAACGGCCAAGTGCGAGTCAGACAATAGTGCGAGAAAGATACGTCCCCGCACACCGGCCAGTCAAAAATCACTTTATACATGCATGTAAAGCAGCTATTTTATAGTGGGTAAGAAAAAAAAAAGTTATTTAACTTTTCATTAATTTGAAGTGCAAAAAATACACTGTAAAGTCATTTATTTTTGAACGGTTCATCGTAGTGTACAGTCAAACTACAAAAAGGAACAAAAATTTAATTAAAAGTTGTATAATAAAAACTACACGATCTGTGACCATAATAAACAGTGAGAACTGTATAAAAAACCATTTAGTGAGTTCATTAATAGAACTATAAACAGTGCGCCACCTCTAAATTAATTCAGACCTTTTTCCACTCGACACTATATGGCAGCTGTACTGATTTTTCCGCTCACATAGCAACTGTTTGTGCTTTAATTTAATAGATTTTGATGTATCTATTAATTAAATATTTATGTGTAGCTTAATTAGTATTATTTAATATACAGAATTTTTATATTGCTTATGTGTGCATTAGTATATGAAACACCCATTTGGTATGACGTAACATAATGCTGCAACATGGGAAAAATTCGTTTTTCAAACCTATCACCGTAGGGATTCTAACCCTAAACTTTTCACTGTCGCGGCGGACTGAGTTAACAATTACTCGCACAGTGACACATTTTCGAATGACTAGCTATTTATCTTTGAAGCATTCTATCATTGAAAAATCACTACATGCGAGAGTCGATTATTAACTAAGGTGCTATATTACCGTACCATCTTACATGTGAGAGCTAATCCACGATATGTCTTTAACTCGTGTTAAAACAATGTATATGTTAATTAGTATTGATTTATGTTTAGTCTTTTGTTCTTTAATAAGATGTCAAAGGTCGGTAAATGTTCTTTAAAACAAAACAATTTATCAGTACCATAAAACACTGACATTTCACAACATAAAAACATGTTTCATTTAACGCTTAAATGTATTATTCATTTTATTTCTAAGTTTCTAAACAGTAAAATAAATATTAGTAAAAAAAACTTTTTATAGACAAGCTTTTATTTAAATGCACTAAAAAGGAAAATAATTTTTAATAAATTAGGTTCATAATTATTATAAAAGCGTGGGTCGTGAACTCTATGATAGTTTATTAGTCACGACTCACGCTTTTATTAAAAATTATTTTTTCCTTTTTAGTGCATTTAAATAAAAGATTGCCTTTAAAAAGATTTTTTTTCTAATATTTATTTTGTTCATTTTAGTCTTTCAAAATTTTACCACCCTTTGACACCCGTAGATGTTGAAATTCAAAAAATCCTTTCTTAGTGGATGCTTACGTCAGAAAAGGAACCAACTGTCCAAATTTCAAGTTTCTATAGCTTCAGCGATTTGGCCTGGGCGCTGATTAGTCAAAAAAACCTTACATCCCCGTTTGAACCATTTAGGGGTTTATTTATGGTATTTATTCATGTATTGTCATCGGGAATACATATGTGTCCAAAATTTCAAATCGATCGGATACGTGGAAGTCGTTCAAAATTGACTTGCAAGTTTTGACATAAACAAACAAACACACAAACTAACTAACATACATTGCAATTTGCAAGTTAAATAAAAGCTTGTAATAATTTGGCAGTGTCAAATGTCGGCAATGATTAAAAAATACAGCAGGTGAATCTCCGATTCTGCAACCTGTATAATTAAAGTTCCTCTACCTATCTTATATTAGTATTGTTTATTTCCTTATAATTTATAAGAAATTGATGAATGTAGGGTTACCAGGCGTCCTCTTTTTAGAGGGCATGTCTTCTTTTTTTTTGTGCTGTACACATTCTCATATCCTTTATTCACGTCAAAAGGACCCGAAAGTTGCGCGATAAAAATTGCGCTTATGGTATTCCGAAATACTAACCTGATTTACTGCAATTTGTCATTGACGATTGTACAAATATTTTACATAATATTTTATAATACATTCAACATGTAAAATAAATTTAAAGTAGAAGTGAAATGATGCAAATATGCAGCCACAAAACACTAAAAAGAAAAGAAAAAAAATCCCCGAACGTCTCATTCGTTATACACATCTTTATGTCGTACATTGTGTTATCCGGAGTGCTCCGGGCAAAACTGTGTTAGGTACGACCGTATGTACATACGTCCTAGTGATGGGTGGAGGTACTACATATAGCATATAACTTCATTATGTTGTGTAGGTACCCATGTCGTTGTGCTTTAGCCCGACAACTACATACTGTGTCATTGAATTCTGTTGCTACAATTCATGTTGTCCTCAAGCAAATAGGTACTTATGCTTTGAAAAATAAGAACACAAATAGTACAGAATGTACGGAGTGCTGTCAAGTAGTTTGACCGAAGCTAAGGACAGGTTTTTTTGGCCGAAGCAGAATTTTGGTTTTTTCTGACCTTGGCCGAGGGCGAAGAGGTAAACTAATAATGATTGTTCCACAATCGAAGACGTAGAACTACACAAGCGACTAGACCAGGGGTCGGCAACCTGCGGCTTGTGAGCCGCATGCGGCTCTTATGATGTCAAGATGCGGCTCTCCAGTTCCATGCGCAAATATTAATAATTATATTAATTTATTTTCAAAACTCATAAAAAATATTATACTGCAAAAAAAACTTTAAACAGAGAACAGTGAGAATAGGTGGAGTAGAGAGTATACGGACAGCTGACATTTTTTAAATGTAGCAACACTGTTCTGTTTGTTTAGTTATTGGTGCACTGCATAGCTAGCTAAAATACTTTAACATGTTTTGTGCGAAGCATTTGTATGTTTTTATATGAATAAATATTATTTGATTTATTTCATATTTAAAGCTATTATTTTAAATCAAAAATTAAATTTATATACCTAATCGTAATCAAATACCATAATATTGAAATAAAAATGTTAGTGGCTCTTTAAAAACTGTGGAATTTTGTAAATTGTAACTTTTGGCTATTCCGTCTCAAAAGGTTGCCGACCCCTGGACTAGACCGTGCAGTCAGGGTCCATTCTGATTGGTCGAATACTCTATCTTGATATTTTTTTTAATAATTAATCAACATGAAACATTTAAATAAACGAATCCTTTCCAACATTTTTTATTTAAATTAAAACGTTTTATTAAGAATTTTATTATAGAATTAATCAGCAGTTGTGGTCGTTATAATTAATTATAATTAATACTGCTTAATAAATTACGATTAACTGTAAACAATATAAGTTTTAAATGAAAAATCGCTGTTTCGTGGAATTACAACTTTTGTTATACATTACACATTATAAACGGCTCATAACTTATGATTTTCTCTTAGGTAGGTTTATTTCGTTGGCGTGTTTTTCTTTTATTATTTTCTTGTTATAAACCATATAATGGATTTTACGTGCTGTACGCTTATATGTGCCCACAAATCAAAACCGCTCATGTCACATTAATTATTCGCAAATAAAGGCAAATGTAGATGTCAGCACTTCGGACGTCTTAAAAGATCCCTACACTTCACCCATTTCAAAAGATGGCGCCACCATATGTAATTTAACCCAAGCTTTCTCACAACATAGCAGCTTTTATATTGAAATTACAGTCAATTTGTGTGATCAGTAAGATTCAATAGATGATATTATTGGTATTAAACATTTTTGTCTCCATGTGTTGAAATTAATAAAAGTAGGAATTGAGATTGAATTTGAAATTTTTTTTTCATGAAGAGACATTTTGAAGCATTAAATACCTAAATTGGAAGACAACAAATGGGTAATAATCCTAATATGTATAATAATCCTGAGCTTGAAGCACAATTATATTTTTTTTCTCTAATAAAAAAATGGATATGCTGAAGTACATGACCAAATTGTTAATAATAACAGCAGAATGTTGAATAATACTCATGACAGATACTGTAACATTGTGGCTGCTTATCAATCACTAAAAAAGTGTAACTATTGCCTAAGAGAGGGCGCTACTTTCGTTTTGTTTACATCGGTATAAATGTCAGTTTTGAATTTCTTGTTCAGTTCGTGTTTTTCAAAGGTTTTGTGATTGATTCTATTTCAAGCATCGATGCTGTAAAGTCGATGTGATAAAGGGTAAGCGTGAGGTGACGTCAGACGTGCACTGAATTATTGTTCGTTCAGAGTCCTCTATATGCTAGTAGTCAACTACTCAAAATATTTAAAAAAATTAAACTGTTAAGTGTCGGTATTTTTCGTGTCGCTATTTTTCGTGTCGGTATTTTTCGTGTCGGTATTTTTCATGTCGGTATTTTTTTGTGTCAAGGTCATTTCGATTCATAGTATCGCCAAAAAAGTTTCATTTAAAAAAATCAAAAAATTATATATAAGCGGTTTTGCATTGTGACTACAGATATTATGTAGTGTGTCGGTATGTAACGCAGGTTTGTTCTGTTCTGTTTGTTTGTATAAGGAAACGTTCTGGTTTATAAACGCAGACACCGCTGCGGATCACAAAAGTAATGACTCCTTTCATATTCTTTTATCCTTATAGAGAAAGCAATTTGGATCGACTTAATGATCTGGTGCGCGCAGATCGTAAAAAATAAACTAAAAACGTATTAGCGTATGAAAAACGGTTATGTAATTTTATTACGGCTTTAATTTGAAAATACAGTATCCGTATTACTCAATAGACGTCGGTGTATCTGCAGAAGTTATGACGAGGATGAAAACACAGGACTACGAAACTACGAAACATATATTAAAATAATATAGATAAACAAAGAAAATAATAAATGTATAAGTATTTTAGACATAAGAACGTGCTTAGTGATGGAAGCAAAGCACCCCATTTAATGATTTTTGTTACGCTTTGTTTTTGCCGAATAATTCTGTGACCGTAAGGTAAAGTGGAATATGTAAAATTTTTGGTAATTTTTGTATCTTCAAACAATAAAAAAAACTGGGTCACGCGTCTGAAGTAAAAGTTTATTACTATAGTTAATTTCATACTAAATAACACAGATGGCTTTACTATATGTACTATATATCTGTTTTATAATCTGTCAATTTGTAATTCGAAAAAGTCCGAGTACATTGAGTGCAATCAGGACGGATGATGATTTTTTGTTTTGAAATATTATTTCTACTATTCGAAAACAAAGGGGCGTGTCGATCGAGTTTCCCCCTCAATGCACTACCAGCCAGCCAATCCCGATCTGTTCCCTGTTAGCAGCTCACTCAACGCACTACCTGCCAGTCAATTACGATCAGTTTCCTGCTAGCAGCTTACTCAGCGCACTACCCGCCATCCAATCCCGATTGGATCCCTGCTAGCAGCTCACTCAACGCACTACTCGTCAGCCAATCTTGATCGGTTCTCTGCTATAGCATCTTACTCAACGCACTACCTGCCAGTTAATCCCGATCGGTTCCCTACTAGTAGCTCACTCAACTCACTACCCGCCACTCAATCGAGATCGGTTCCCTGCTCGCAGTTCACTCAACGCACTACCCGCCACTCAATTGCGATCGGTTCCCTGCTCCCAGTTCACTCAATGCACTACCCGCCAACTAATCCAGATCGGTTCCCTGCTAGAAGTTTATTTTTCCCACACTTGGCGTGTTGTTTTTTTTGCGTTGAATTAAATAACTCTCATCGGGACTAAAAGCTTTCAGTTCATTTCATAGACTATTTTGTCTTGTCGCTTCAAAAAGTAACGTCGTCAACTACAAAGACTCGTTTTATTACGCGGAGTTAATTGGTCGCGGTTTAATTTCAATTCTACGCACTGTCTAACAAATGAATACACGGTATACGTTAACTAAGAAGATTGCTGCGCGACATAAATGCTCGGTTGCAGAAAGCACTGTCAGAAAATCTGATTTGACAATGACCTTAAATTGTGACCACACATATTTCTTCAAAAGAAAAGTATTGTAGAATTTTAAATCGATCCTGCTTGAAAAATAATTAATCGATTGAAATGACATTTTTTTAAAACTGTGTGGAGTAAATTTAAATAAATGAAAAAAAAACCTCGCGCGAAGATAAAAACAGCTTGCTTCAAAACAAAACAATATAAATATATATTAAATGGCGTAATTCGAATTATAAAACGAAACCAATTCCACAAAAATAAATGGAAATAATTTCGGATTATGACAAACGATTCGAAAATAATAAGGGATTGAAAAATCGAAAGATATTGAATGAAGAAGATCGTAAGGAATGGCTTGAAAAAGTTGTGCACGAAAAAATTATTTCTACACTAATTAATTTTTTGTTCAGGAATTTATAAAAATGAATAAAATTACTTCGGTTACTTGTATAATTATCGTCAATAGACATTAGTTATTCAACTTATTTTTTTAATAAAAATTTAAATGGTGCGTTTGTTTGCCACCCAATAAACAAACTTATTGGCAAAGAATGCAAAATAGTGTTACGGATGACCTTGTATATAAACGTCAGGCAGGAATTCTGAGAAGCGGTGTCTGCTTGCTGAACAACGAGTAACTACACGAACATTCTAGAGAACGCTAGAACGCGCTGTGCCTAAGTCAAGCGAGTGCGAGGAAGTCAGGCAGTCAATGGTGAGTCGTGCAATCAAGCGGATCAGTGATATAAATATTAGTCAATCAACGGTCGAATCAGTCAATACAGTGATATAAATAGTTCCGTGATATAAATTCACCTGATAAAATAAATATTAGTGTAGTCAATAGTATATAGTTAAGTGTTAATTACTTGTGTTGATTGTTAGAACTGACTTTTCGTTGTTGCATTTATTGTTATTGTGTTTTTAATTATTGTAAATAAATATTTATTCCGCCAACTCAGAAAACAGTTTTGTAACAATAGCACAACTGTGTATACATCTATTTAACATAGTTTTTTGTACAATTAATAACATTTTTCTACGCATTTTGATCAAAATTTAGCTTGAAAACCGATATTTTTCTATGTAGATCAATAAGTTATTTTTGTGTGAGTAGAATCTAATGATTTACATGACAGGGAGTTTCACAACGACTTTAGCCTGCTCCTGAATGTATAAAAACTGTAATTATATGATCAAAATCAAAAATCATTCTCAAATCAGATTTTTTGACAATGCTTCCTGAAATCCAGCACGCCAGTGCTACTATAAGGTAGGTATCTATATCATATAGACGGTTGCGTAGAAACAGTTGAATGAAACAAAATGGAGATTTGGTTGAGAGCGAGAAGAACCTTAATCAGTGTTATTTGATCGGCATTATTCAATTGCCTTTCATTTCCATTTTCCAGTTTCTACTTGAGTGAAAGGAATTGTATCTTCCTATTGTCTTTTCGATGGTTCTCAATGTCTCTTGACTTCCGTTTTTAACTACACTTACTCAGACAATGGCACCAGTGGCGGCTTCTCCTATGAGGCAGGTGCCTCACCAATAATTTTGCAAATTAAATAAATTACAAATTTATATTATTTTACTATTTGCATAAATATATCCATTAGAATTAATATTTGGCTTCATAGAAATCAGTAAAATATGGGCCTGCCGTCAATCTTAACGCGCTTTGCTAGAAATATCATCCATCCCATTTCTGCATGCGGTCGTATATGGTAGAGGCCCGCCTCGCGCTTCCTTGTCTTTCATTGGCGGTTGCCTGTTTTTGTTCTTATATCATCCATCTCATTTCTGCATGCGGTCGTATATGGTTAGAGGCTCGCCTCGCGCTTCCTTGTCTAGCGTATTAGTAATGTGGTGTTTATGATACCGTAATAGTCCAGTCGAATCTAGCTTTAAGTAGCGCATAAAAACATTTTTTTGAGGCAAGCCTCTACGTAAATTTAATGTGTGTTATTATAGTTTTCGGTAAATACTTTTGTGGTTTTTCGTACAGATTTTTGTTTTGCTTTTTTTTCCAACAGTGGGCAGTGATTTTTCTAAAATATTAAATTACTTTTATTACTTATTAGTTTAAATTTTTTTCAACTGTGCCTCACCACTTTCAAATACTACGAGCCGCCACTGAATGGCACCTAGTCCTCTAATATTGGAACAAATGCGAACAAAGTCCAAAGTAATTACTAATTTAATGGAATATTGTTTCTTATTAATTTCTCAGTATGGGAAGTAATACCTAATTGCAATGGGTCCGAAAAAGGAAATCAAATTTTTTAACATATTTCTATTTCACGGTCACTACAGTATTTTTAGACTAGTTTTGAAAAGAAGTACGTGTGGATCAAAAAAATCAATTATTTTTTTTTACAGCTGACACGGAAAAATGGGCTGCAAGACACCTTAAAAAAATTCTCACCAAATATGAGCTCTTAATTTTAATAGAAAGATTCTCTGCATCACAGTTTTTTATTTTTTTCTCAGTCCAATAGAAAAAAATTCATACCTCATCATTAATTGATTGTACAGAAAAATGTTTTATGAGAATTTTGTAGGTAATTTAATGCTCTACAAAAAAGGTATTTTATATTTTTTCCGCAAACCTTTGAAAGATATTGAAGATTTATAATAGTCATTTATTGTCGAGTTATAAAATTCATAAACAAAAATGAAATTTGTCTTAAAATAATCAAACTTAAATCTTCAATATCTTTTAAATGGTGAGGTTTGCGGAAAAAATATAAGATACCTTTTTTGTAGAGCATTAAATTTCCTACAAAATTTTCATAAAACATTTTTCTGTACAATCAATTAATGATGAGGTATGAGAAAAAAATAAAAAACTGTGATGCGGAGGATCTTCCTATTAAAATTAATAATAATAATAATAATAATAATAATAATAATGCGTTTAACGTCCGTTTCTCGACATTATGTCATAACAGACGCCATTCGCACCATTACTATTTTCCATTTTACCACTTCCCGTTGTTTTCTACATTTTTAAACTTTAACTTTTTTTTTTATTAATAGCAATGTGCGAATGGAGGAATTATAGGAAATTAGGATAAGGTAGGCAATTTTGGGAGCATTATAGGAGTTTGACAGGTAATCGGCCATGACCTTGAATAAGGAACCATCTCGATATTCATCCTGAATAATTGAGGGAAACCATGGAAAACCTCAAACAAGATGGCCGGTACAGGAATTACCGTTTCTCGACGTAAGACAGTAGGAAAAAGTCCTAGTCACATCTGCCCCCGCCGGGATTCGAACCCAGTACCTTCCCAATGCGAGTCTAGTGCTGTACCACTAAGCTACATCGCTGGGTTTAATTAAGAGCTCATATTTGGTGAGAATTTTTTTAAGGTGTCTAGCAACCTATTTTTCCGTGTCACTTGTAAAAAAAATTGATATTTTTGACCCACCCTAGTGTGTGTATGTACCCACGTATACGTACGTTATATGTAGCCATTTCTTTCTAAGTTTCTAAGTTCTAAGGCGAAATCTCACGAAAAAAAATGATATCGACTTCGTTAAGGTTCCAATCGAAGCGTATCAACGTAAATATGTATTATGATCTCAAAGAATTTTTTCAAAATCTGCCCAGCCGTTTGTGGTTCCCGTATATCCGATGGAAAAACGTGTCTGTCTGTCTGTCTGTTCGTCTGTCACAGCTTATTTTCTCCGAATCTACAGGACGAAAATAGTTGAAATTTGGTACATATATAAAGTTAGATGACCCAATCACGGACGTAAGCGTAAATAAACGAATTCTGATTTTGGGGGTTAATTTTGGGAGACAAATTAGAAAAAAAAAATTCAAGTGCATCATTTGAAAGAGCTCGCTATGAGAAATACAAATATTATTTTTTTTTAATTTTAAAATGCATAGTTTAGAAGATATTAAAAAATATACGAAAAACGAGCATTTCCCCCCTTTATCTCCGAAACTACTGAGCCTAAAAAATTTGTAAATTATAGAAAAAAATGATTAAGATTTTATTTATATTTTAACTGCATTTAGAATATACATTTATATTTTTTAACCAATCTTAAAAATTAACTCGAATGTTAAACAAAAATTCAGCATAAGCCCACTTTGTCTTGTGGGTACAGATATCTTAACTGAATCGAGCTGAAAATGGTTAAACGTAATTTCATGTTGTAGTTTATACTTCACCGGAGCGAACACGTGTCGGGTACATAGCACCCGGAGTACCGGAGTGCCCAATCCACTGATGTGTAAACGGAACATGAAATCGTATTTAACTATTTTCAGTCTAAGATACGTCGCCTTTTTTGCCCAACTACGGCGAAGGCAAAAGGAAGGGTTTTGATTTTATCAGTCTATTATGAGTGTATGTGCAGGCTTAGGCCAGGCGCATATCTGTACTAAATACTATACTATAATATCATAAAATTAGTAATTTCTGCACTTTGTACAATAGAAGCACTACTGGCTATAGATCGATGTGTTCGTATATATAGTAACACACCTACAAAACTTTTTTCAACCCCTAAAATCTACCCTTAAAATGGTCCGATCGGGCCCATTTTGAATAGGCTTCGTGCGATGATGAGTTGCAATGTGTGTACCAAATTTCGTTTAAATCGATTAAGTCTGTCGAGAGTTATCGTGTACAGTGTACACATATACGAGTATATATTTGATATAATAATATTATATACTACATACATACATATTATATACTTACATAAACATTTTCAAAAATTGTGGAAAATTGTTCATAAGGGTATGAAACGTCGAGAAATTTTGATCCGACCCCTAGGTTCCACCATCCGACCGACGCCAATAGTGTATGTGTCATATTATGGCAAATACACTAAAAAAACTGAAATAAAAATCTATGCGTATATTTGTTCGTATTTAATATTATTTTAAATAAAATTTACTGGAATATTCTTTATGTGTGCTAAAAGCTCTCTGGATAAGATTTATTTAAAAAGCACTAAAACAGGACGCGTTTTTGCGTTTCGTTTGCAGTCCTGCAAACGGGAGATGTTACATAATTCGAACCGATTGATTAATTGTACAGTCCTTTCAAAACTAAAGTAACATCCGATTCAATAACAAAAAGGACATCTGCAGTGAGTTACAGTAAATACTATATAGACGATTGTTAATAAAGAAGTAAAACCATACTTAAAGCCGCCCATTAGTGGTAAAATAAGATAAAGACTCTGAAATATCCGGTTAATTTAATGATTTACTCGTCTATTTTTTAGGCTGGACTCTACTTTTAAAAACGATATATTTATCACAAAATAGAAAATAAAACAAAAAACGAATATTTCTGTATCGTGGGTACACACAGATGTCGTGAATATCGTTAAACACAAATAATATTGTATTCGTTGCCACTTTTATTAATACGCTTTTATAAGCTTGTTTGCTTGCTTGCTTGTTTGTTTGCTTGCTTGCTTGTTTGTCTGTTTGTAACCGACTTCTTTGAACTTGATTTTGACCAACTTTGAACGGTCAGATTTAGTTTAAACTTTGCACACTTATCAAGGACCGACGACAATACAATAATTCAATAAGTTTGTCCCATTATCCTGACCAGGATCTCCAGGACTAAAAAAAAAAAGTAAAAAACTTCAGATTGAACTGAAACTTTGCACACTTATCAAGGACCGATGACAATACAATAATTCAATAAGTTTGTCCCATTATCCTGACCAGGATCTCTAGGACTAAAAAAAAAAGCAAAAAACTTCAGATTGAACTGAAACTTTGCACACTTATCAAGGACCGATGACAATACAATAATTCCATAAGTTTGTCCCATTATCCTGACCAGGATCTCCAGGACTAAAAAAAAGCAAAAAACTTCAGATTGAACTGAAACTTTGCACACTTATCAAGGACCGATGACAATACAATAATTCCATAAGTTTGTCCCATTATCCTGACCAGGATCTCCAGGACTAAAAAGCAAAAACAAATTATAATTTAAAAAAAACCAAAAAACACGCTTTAATGAACTAAAACGTAAAAAATAATTAATTTTATTGTAAAAAAGCGTATGGGGTGCTTTGTATCATATTTTCATACCACCCCACGTTTTTTTACAATAAAATTAATTATTTTTTACTTTTTAGTTCATTAAAGCGTGTTTTTTAGTTTTTTTAAATTATAATTTATTTATCTTATAAAATCAAATGTTCGTAAAATATAATAAATTAAATAATAATAATGTATTATTATTTTTTTATATTTAAATTGTTATCCAACCTATACCTATATATTTTCATTATTAAAAAATATATAGATATTAAAAGCCTTGGGGATTCGAACCTGGGCATGGCGTTTGTACCTGTCGGCAGACTCGTACTTTTCGACACGGCCACCTAACCTGACACCTTATAACATACTTGTTTTGTTTTGTTTCACATGTCAACCACATCTGACTATTTCCGTTACATCTAATATTTCTAAAATGACACCCCAGTATGAGACCATCATCAGACCCTCGTTACCAAGTTGAAATTATCATAATATATTGTATTGTCACGGAAACTCAATGTGTTTGCAAAGTTTCATAAGAATCGGTTAAGTAGAAGTAGTTGAAAAAGCTGTTGCAACATTTGAAACAAAGATAGTAACAAACAAATATACGAGGTCTGGCTAAATAAAACCGTTTAAAAATTAGGAATAAAATACTAATTAATTATCGAAGATATCTACGATACATCTAGATACTATTTCTATAGACGTATTCAATGCAAAAAAGTCATTTGGACATGGAACATACTATGAGGAAATAATATTTCCAACTTTCATGTCAAATGGAATAAAAAAAGGCCAATAAAATACAATTTCGATACATAGTTGTGTGTAATGATCTGATGGAAAATGAAATATACTTTTTGCACGTTGGTATGTGTTTTTCCTTTGCAAGTTTTTACATCCATTTAGAAATGCGGATATGGCGCAATGAGTTGAATGCCGCTTTCACAGAAGATTGCTTACAGAAGCGACACTGACGATTGTCCCCGAAGCGTTTCTGAAATTCGGACTTTGTTGCGTTCTTGGTAAAGGCCTGAGCACATTAGCGCGGTGGCGGTGGCGTTTTTTGAATAGACCATACTGTTGCGGTGGTGTTTGCGGTGACTTCGTGCAGTTTTTAACTTTCTAAAAAAAAACTCGGGTCGCAGTGCCAAACCCTGCCGACAATATAGTGTATTTGCTAACACAGGCATTGTGGCATTATTATGTGAACATAAGTTTGTTTTTTGACAAAATAAAAAATTTAACCCCTTAATACATCCCTTAAAATAATTAAATTTTTCTAAATTTCAATATTAGACATGGATTTTATCAGTACAACATCTGCACCAAATTAAATACACCCTTCCATAAGTAAATCCGTATCAATAAACTAGTGTTTTCATAAAATTTGAAAGTCCGGTCCTGTCGGGCCGATTTTATTAAAATTTTAGCAGCACATCTTAATCTCTACTAAAAAGTTAAATTTCAATTTTGAAACAATTCTGACAATTTTTTCGGTATTTTTGGGCCCAAAAACTTTTTGGAACCCCTAAATACAACCCTTAAAATGGTCCCTTCGGGCCCATTTTAAATAGGCTTCGTGCGGTGATGGATTCTAACGTGCCTACCAAATTTAGTTAAAATCAATTAACTCTTTCGAAAGTTATTGCCCGCCACACACACACACACACACACACACACACACACACACACACACACACACACACATATATATATATATATATTATAGCGACGGGTCCCTAGGGGTTGAATCTACCCTTCGTCAATTTATTTTTCTTAGCCACGGCTGCTCTTATTGCGGCGCTGGGTATGGGACGTGGATATTAAAATGATTCACAAATTCGTATAAAGATTCCAACTCAATGCTTGTTTTCAGATGAGTGCAAAAAATTTTGGAAAATGCCCAAAATTGGGCTTAAAAATCCGACCTTCCAACCACTTAAAAAATCATGCCAAAAATGACAGACAAAACTGTCTTAAAAATTAATAACTTAACAATTACCCTTAACGGGTTAAAAAAATCCACCACCTACCACACGACATATACGACAATACAAAATCGAAACTATTATAACGTAAAGTTTTCACGAGCGCGTACCAGTGATAATCAAGGTTAAGGGTTGACACTCAAGGGCTACCGACTGAATTTGTAAGGGCGCCACGACTCAAACCCGAGAGCAGTCACACTCAGTTGTCGACGCTGAGAGACTCTGAAAAAATCACCAGCTAAACACTCGTGAAATTTATTACTTATCGAAATGCGATAAATATTCGCCACACATTAATTATTATCAAACGCAAAGTGCGCAATAAAATTACATACACCACCTGCGATAACAATTAAACACCGCATTAAATCGAAAACAGCGCATGCACAATATAGTTACTTTATAATTCGGTAACTATCGGCAGCTTAAACATTCATCACGTTATGATTCGGTAATTATAAGCGGTATTCGATATAATGCCTAAAACACATTAAAAAAACAGGAGACAGGGTCGAGATGGACGTAAACCGTTTATTTAAGGATAAATTTAGCGGTAGAGATATTAAAAAAATAAATTTAACCACCGACGCCACTGGCGTGTGGAAATGCACCAATAATATTCGTTAAGTTGCGAAATGCAACGCACTTAAGGTAACGTGCTTAGGTTTTAATGAATAAACCTCAGCGATTAAAATAATTATTCGGCGCTACTGGCGTGTGGAAATATTGCGAGTAATATTCGTTGAGTTTCCGTATTAATAAACGGATCGCACAATAAGATTTCAAATATCTCGGAGAATAATAATCCAAAAATAACAATCAGCAGAAGACGTCAACAATCTAATTTACCCTAGCCAACAATGTAAACGCCAACGAACCAAAGTTCCAAAAAAATCATTCACGGAAAATTTGGAAATTCAGGTAAGGAACACAAAAGGCGGAAAAATCGGGAAATCGAAATCTCCTAACAAGCAGCGAAAAAATAGTCTCTAATCCAATACTCAAAACGTCGATAAATCAATTTATTCTCCAGTCCGCTAATTATATGTTTTTTTTTTCAGTCAGTACGATGTATCGACTTTGATATCTGTTCCCTGTCTGTCTCGCATACAATTCAAGGCACCTGACGAGCGCACACCGCCTGACGTCAGAGACTAGCCAGTCGCAAGACGACCGTCCAACAACAGCAGTACTTTTTTCTCACTCTCGCACATATGCGGAACGAGCTGCCGTACTGTTCTGCCTGCCAAGCTAGTCCGATCAGAAATCTTTCGATGCAACAAGCATCAATAAGTGACAATATAAAAATTCAAAAATTGAAATTTCGGTACATAGGCTCGAAATAAACTTTTATTTGGAGTTCACGGGATGCAACATTGAATAATCGGTTTTTATTAGAATTTCCAGGCGTAAATGACACATAGGGTAAAACGTGATACAAGGGCTAACCTCTGCTTCACCCCGCTCGCTGTTACGACGGAAATTTAGCCATTTCACACCCCCTTTTCCCCCTAAAGAAAAGGACGCAGGCCTTTTCTTCTAAGCTGAGCCGCAACACGAAAGTCCCTTACGAAAACACCGAAATTAAGACAAACGGAAACCTAATCAAACAAATCATAGATGGAATCATCACTAGCAAAACCCTGAGGTTCTTCTTGGGCATTATCCTCGACAGGTTCTTCGTTACAATCTTCGTAGACATCCGAAGCTTCACTGTCCGAATCTTCATCATATGGCTTCATGTCCTTGACATGCCACCGACCTATCGACTGACCGTCCTCCTTAGCTAACTCATAGATGAGAGGCGATATTTTCTGCACAACCCGACACGGAACAAAACGAGGTGCCAATTTAGCTGAAAAACCATGTGGACCACTAGAGAGAACGTAATGTTTCTTCCACACACGTTGTCCGACCTCGTAATGATCAGGAGCACGCTTGCCTTTATTATAAGCCACAGCCTGGCGAGAATAAGCGTCAGCCAAATGTCGTTGAACCTCGTGAAACACGGCCGGATGTTCTTTAAGTTGCTGGGCGTAGAATTCCCCTGACCACTCGAGTTCTACAACGTCATGTTGGTCTACTTCTCCATAGTATCGACCATCGAGCGGCACAAAGCGTCCAAAGTTCAGAAAGGTAGGTACAAAACCGGTCGATTCATGCATAGCGGTGCGCAACGCACAAGCAATTTTGGGAACCATGACATTCCATTCGTGGTGATTGGTGTCGGTAAGGTATGAACGAATAGCTGTTCCTAAGGTGCGATTCACCCGTTCCACAAAATTAGCTTGAGCGTGGTACTTGGCCGTCAACCATTGCTGAACGTGGTATTTAGCGAGAAGTTGTTTTATAGGCCTAGCGGTAAATTCAGTGCCATTATCGCATAAAAGGATCTGCGGCACACCAAACATCAAGAAAACTTCATCCTCCAGAAAACGCGCAATCGAAGCGGCATCGGCACTTTTCAAGGTCTTAAGCAAAACGAATTTGGAAAACCAGTCCACAACAACTAAAATATAACGGGAACCATCCTTGGTTTTCGGAAGAGGTCCGACAATGTCCGCACCCACTAGCTGCCACGGAAACTTTATCTTCTTTGGTTGACCCATGAACCCTGGTCGTGCAGTATTCTGGACCTTTTGCGCACCACAAGTACGACAACGAGACACGAAACGACACACATCTGACCTCATCTTAGGCCAATAATATTGCTCCGAGATGCGGTACAACGTCTTCGCAATGCCCAGATGACCGGCGACAGGCTCGGAATGATGCTGCACTATAAGCGCGTGACGGGAACGTTTCGGAACGACAGTTTTCCACCCATCCAGGTTAGGTCCTTGATTCATATCAAGAGCAAGGCGTTTAAAAAGACGGCCCTCCACAACACGCCAGCAGGGATATTCTCGAGGGGACTGGTTCACATTCTCAAGCATTCGCTGATACCACCGATCAGCTAGACACGCATCGTCGTCGATCGCAATAACAGAAATCTGAACGGGAGAGCGAGAAAGTGCATCCGGAACAACATTCAATGACCCTTTTCGATGTACAAACTCAATGTCGTATTGTTGTATTTTCAGTGCCCATCGCGCCAGTCGACCTGAGGGATCCTTTAAGTTTTGCAACCATAGTAATGAATGATGGTCAGTAAGTATAGTGAAGCGGGTGCCTTCGACATACGGACGGAACTTTTCGATACCGAACAGAACGGCTAAACATTCCTTTTCCGTGGTCGTAAACTTTCGCTCGTTGGCAGTAAGAGTCCTGCTGGCAAAGGCTATAGGGACGTCTACGGAATCGGAGTTGGCTTGGGTCAGCACGCAACCCAGACCGAAGTCGGAGGCATCACACTGTATCGTGAATGGTCGGGTAAAGTCGGGACTAACAAGCACAGGTGACGAAATTAAAGCTTGTTTTATAGCACGGAACGATTTTTCAGCTTCCTCAGACCACTGAATTTTCTGGCCCTTCTGACGACGCTTAATCAACTCGGTGATGGGAGCGGTAAGAGACGAAAAATGCGGAATAAAGCGTCGGTACCAGGAGCAAAGGCCTATGAAGCGTTTCACTTCTGTAGTGTTGGTGGGACGGGAGTATTCCACCATAGCAGAAACTTTATCCGGGTCGGTACGAAGGCCAAGCTTGTCCACAACAAAACCAAGGAACTTTAATGACGGGCGGCAAAATTCGCATTTTTCGATATTTATCATCAATTGAGCGGCAGCGAAACGACCTTGAACTTCTTGCAGAATCTCAATATGTTTTTCGAAACTGGGTGTAGCGATAATTATGTCGTCCAAATAAACAAACACATACGGTTCCAATTCGGGACCCAGAACACGATCCATCAGACGTTGTTGTGTTTGGGGTGCATTGCGTAACCCGAACGGCATAACACTAAATTCAAATAAGCCTCTTCCAGGCACTGAGAAAGCAGTTTTCTCACACGACTCGGGAGATAGCGGGATCTGCCAGAATGCAGATTTAAGATCGATACTTGATAAGTACTGAGCACCGGACAACATGCTCAAAATCTGATCAACGCGAGGGAGGGGGTACGCATCGGGTTTAGTAACCGCATTGAGTTTGCGACCATCAAAGCAAAACCGCAAATCACCATTAGATTTCTTTACAAGGAGTACGGGAGAAGACCATGGGCTGTGAGAAGGTTTAACAACTTTTAAATCCAGCATTTGGTCAAGTTCTCGATGGAGATGCTGCATCATGTAAGGTGATAGCGGGTATTGCCTTTGCTTGAGAGGTGGAGCCTCCCCAGTGTCGATGACATGCTCAAGTAATTTGGTCCTGCCGAGTGCACTGCCATTTTTCCAAGATAGAGAACGGAATTTTTCGGTAACTAGATTTAGTTGCGTCCGTTGACTGCTAGATAAAGCAGACTGTTCATTAATAACATTGACGATTTGAACGGGGCAAGGGGACGAAACAGGCTGTGACACAGAAAAAGAATCGGTACGAAAATCAAACACAAAATCAAAACCCTGAATAAAATCCATCCCCAATATTAAGGGTGCTTGAAGAGACGGGACAACAAAAACATCCAACAGCCGAAGTATACCATTCACCTCGATCGGTAGACGCACAAACCCCGTAACCTGTTGGCCAGCACCATCAGCGGTAGTCAATTCGACGTCAGTTCGGGAAAGCGGTAACTCAAACATCTCAATCAAAATAAGACCTTGTTTTCCCAACACCGAACGATTGGCACCGGTATCAACGAGAGCCAAGATAGCCTGGTTGTACACATTCACAGTGATGTACGGTCTATTGTCACCACGACGTGAAGTAAAGGCAGGACTGACATTCGGAGACACAACAGAGTTACATAGCTTAGATCGACAAAATTGACGCACAGTAGCTAACCAGTCTTTCCATTTTTTCGGATCCTGCCTTATTGCCGGGGAAGTCTTGATAGACCGTTGGAAATAGCGACTTCTGACTATTTTCCGGCCTGCGAGTTTTCCGACGATGAAGGCCTCACGACACGTTGGCGGGAGCAAGACGGGACTAAATGATCGCGACTGCCACAACGGTAACAAAAACGATTTCGTTCAGCGGTACACTGGCTAAAACGGTGTCCAGGCTGCGAACAATTCCAACATAATAACGGCACAGACGAGACAACGGCATTGTTAGTTACTGACCTTGATCCGGTACTGCGGACAACATTCACGGGACGGTAAGCATAGTTAGGTTCGACAGGACAAACGGAATTGAGAGTGGTTTTAGCGTTACGAGTTGCCAAGTGTTGGTTCTCTTCCAGAATTTTACAGATCCTTTTGAGTTCTTCAATCGAATTGATGGTAGTCGCACCCAAATGCTCTAGCAAGTAGGGCGTAAGGTTACGTCGGATAATGTTCAACTGGCGTGATTCCGTTACGGTCTCAGATAACCTAGCGAAAAGATTGCGCATACAAGAGACATAATTATTGATACGTTCATCAGGACCCTGAATGCGATGAATGATTTCATTCCAAAGGTCCTCTTCATAACCGATTGGCTGAAACTCGGCTTTTAATTGAGACGCCAAATCATCCCAGGATGTAAAAATGTGACGCGAAGCCCGAAACCAACATAAAGCTGTTCCAGTGAACAAATCGACTGCAGAATTATACAGAACTGATTTCGATACGTGACGCGCTAACCGCAGCTCTTCAACTCGCTCGAGAAAGTCGCTAACGGACTGATTACCGTCAAAAGTTACGCCCCATTTATAAACCGGAACCGAATCGTGATTATGAACACTAATATTATTTTGCTGGTCCTCGTAAACCGTAGTGTTCGAAGTATTAGCATGGTAGCCCAGTGGGGTGGACATAACATGCGTGGTTGAATCCAAACCCGAAGCAGAACGAAAATTCAAGCAGCGGGTATTAAAATTTTCGTCCAACTCTAAGATTTGAGTTAACAAATCATTAACCTGCTGCAATGAGGCAGCGGACGAACGGCTTACGAGACGACGGGTACGGTTCAACAAGTGGAGGATGCGGTGGTCTATTATAGAATAGGATATGCTTTGTGGGCTACTTGAGAAACTAGAAACTATCGCTTGTAACTCCAAAAACTTGTTTTGGCAAATATTAAGCTCGACGTCAAAGTCTAATGCAATATCCGGGAAATCCAAATCGACACTTTCCAACAATAAAGGCGATAATGCGCTTTGTAATAAACTCATCGTCATATGATCAACACCTTGAACGTGACGTAACCGTAGCTCATATAATAACTCGTCTCTTTTAAGACCTTGTGCCGCCATTTCAAAATAAATACAAAACACAATATAAACACAACGCGTAACCAATAACCAATTAAACACAACGATACCTGAGAAAAATTTCAAAACAAAACACCACGGAAGGCGGAGGTGGTAAAACTCGCACTATGCATCTACTTTAAATAAAGTGTAAATTTTCAAGCATAAAAGTTGAATTCGTTAATCAGGCCCCACGTTGGGCGCCAATTTATAGCGACGGGTCCCTAGGGGTTGAATCTACCCTTCGTCAATTTATTTTTCTTAGCCACGGCTGCTCTTATTGCGGCGCTGGGTATGGGACGTGGATATTAAAATGATTCACAAATTCGTATAAAGATTCCAACTCAATGCTTGTTTTCAGATGAGTGCAAAAAATTTTGGAAAATGCCCAAAATTGGGCTTAAAAATCCGACCTTCCAACCACTTAAAAAATCATGCCAAAAATGACAGACAAAACTGTCTTAAAAATTAATAACTTAACAATTACCCTTAACGGGTTAAAAAAATCCACCACCTACCACACGACATATACGACAATACAAAATCGAAACTATTATAACGTAAAGTTTTCACGAGCGCGTACCAGTGATAATCAAGGTTAAGGGTTGACACTCAAGGGCTACCGACTGAATTTGTAAGGGCGCCACGACTCAAACCCGAGAGCAGTCACACTCAGTTGTCGACGCTGAGAGACTCTGAAAAAATCACCAGCTAAACACTCGTGAAATTTATTACTTATCGAAATGCGATAAATATTCGCCACACATTAATTATTATCAAACGCAAAGTGCGCAATAAAATTACATACACCACCTGCGATAACAATTAAACACCGCATTAAATCGAAAACAGCGCATGCACAATATAGTTACTTTATAATTCGGTAACTATCGGCAGCTTAAACATTCATCACGTTATGATTCGGTAATTATAAGCGGTATTCGATATAATGCCTAAAACACATTAAAAAAACAGGAGACAGGGTCGAGATGGACGTAAACCGTTTATTTAAGGATAAATTTAGCGGTAGAGATATTAAAAAAATAAATTTAACCACCGACGCCACTGGCGTGTGGAAATGCACCAATAATATTCGTTAAGTTGCGAAATGCAACGCACTTAAGGTAACGTGCTTAGGTTTTAATGAATAAACCTCAGCGATTAAAATAATTATTCGGCGCTACTGGCGTGTGGAAATATTGCGAGTAATATTCGTTGAGTTTCCGTATTAATAAACGGATCGCACAATAAGATTTCAAATATCTCGGAGAATAATAATCCAAAAATAACAATCAGCAGAAGACGTCAACAATCTAATTTACCCTAGCCAACAATGTAAACGCCAACGAACCAAAGTTCCAAAAAAATCATTCACGGAAAATTTGGAAATTCAGGTAAGGAACACAAAAGGCGGAAAAATCGGGAAATCGAAATCTCCTAACAAGCAGCGAAAAAATAGTCTCTAATCCAATACTCAAAACGTCGATAAATCAATTTATTCTCCAGTCCGCTAATTATATGTTTTTTTTTTCAGTCAGTACGATGTATCGACTTTGATATCTGTTCCCTGTCTGTCTCGCATACAATTCAAGGCACCTGACGAGCGCACACCGCCTGACGTCAGAGACTAGCCAGTCGCAAGACGACCGTCCAACAACAGCAGTACTTTTTTCTCACTCTCGCACATATGCGGAACGAGCTGCCGTACTGTTCTGCCTGCCAAGCTAGTCCGATCAGAAATCTTTCGATGCAACAAGCATCAATAAGTGACAATATAAAAATTCAAAAATTGAAATTTCGGTACATAGGCTCGAAATAAACTTTTATTTGGGGTTCACGGGATGCAACATTGAATAATCGGTTTTTATTAGAATTTCCAGGCGTAAATGACACATAGGGTAAAACGTGATACAAGGGCTAACCTCTGCTTCACCCCGCTCGCTGTTACGACGGAAATTTAGCCATTTCAATATATATATATATATATATATATATACATTTTCAAAAATGGTGCCAAAGTGTTCAGGAGGCTATGAAACGTCGAGAAATTTTGGTCCGACCCCTAGGTCCCGCCATCCGACCGACGCCAATAGTGTATGGGCCATATGGCAAATATACACTAATAAATTTTGTATTTCTGTATGATTACAATAACGTTTACTATACGTCGGTACAAACAAACTCAACAAGTTGTGTCTGACCGCCACCGCGCCATAGAACGCTTCACCAGAACGCTCTTAACGCTGACAAGTTGCGACATAATATATGCGCTAGTCAATTTGTTTTTTAGTCTTGCGTTCAAATGTTACCGCCACCGCGCTAATGTGCTCAGGTCTTAGGTCGGGAAAAATTCTGTAGTTCTCGGGAAATAATTGAGTTTTATTTCAAACTAGCTATGCCCGCGACTTCGTTCGCGGGGACTTTTGGATTTATTTAGGCAGATTATTGTTTAAAATAGAAAATCAAAATAAGGTACTATACAGGGTCTTCAAAGTTAAGTCGGCACTATTGCTAACTTCGTTATTTTTGGATCTACAAAGTCGGTTAAATTAGCAAACTAGAAGTATTTTTTCCGGTGAATAAAACGATGAAAACAGAAAAACAATTGAATATCGTGTTTTCGAGTTTTATCAAAAATTTCTATTTTTTTAAATGATACAACCGGTATACAATATTCACAATCGATAGACAGTTGAATTCTGAACAAAAAGTGTCCCATAGTCTTCTATCCTTATGTCAAAAATGACTAAGTTAATAATGATTTTTCAAATTCAAATTAAAGGTAGGTAGCTGTGTTAGTGGCAGCTTTGGCTCACCATAAAATAGAAAGTGACAAGAATATCCTGAGGTGAAAAATATCGTTTATTTCAAATTATTCTATAACTTGGAAGAAAACAAAATTCAAATAAGATTCTCAAAAACATCACCCTCTTGGTCCAAGCATTTTGTAGCCCGCTTGCAACACTCCTAGTGACTCTGACAATCATAACTCGAAAACGTGATGCTCAATTGTTTTTCTGTTTTCATCGTTTTATTCAGCGGAAAAAATACTTCTAGTTTGCTAATTTAACCGATTTTGTAGATCCAAAAATAACGAAGTTAGCAATAGTGCCGACTTAACTTTGAAGACCCTGTATGCATAATATCTATTTAATTTACCTTCCCTGCCCCCCCTTGCGTACGGCCGTGGTTGCTTTGCAATTACAGACGTAAAGTACGAAAAGTTGAATTTCATATTTGAGGGGAAATTGAAAATCCAATTGACACTTTTACCAGCTCTCGGGCTAGACCCCGGGAACTGGGGACTTGTAATAGAGGAACCATAGCAACACCATGTAAACAACAGCATAGCTACACGCTCAGCCATTCTCAAGCCCAAAGCTTGTAAGAGAGCGAGTTCTAAAATATATAATTAATTTATTGTAATTTGCAAACTTTTTTATTGTTTATGAATATTGCTGAAAAAAAAAAAAAAAATAATAATGAATTGAAAATATGAATTGGTGCTAGGCCCAAATAACCTTAGCTGTTGGTGGTCTTTAAAATACAATACAATACAATACAATATTGCTGAAAGGGACAATTTAAGTGTCCGTTAGACTTTATTTCTGCCCTTAAATAAAGTTTTATTATTATTATTTACTAATGACACTTCTGTAACTTGTCTTCTGTGCTGGTACTCTAAAATATAGATATAAAAAGTGCAAACAGGCCTATCATAAAATCTATATTATTTTATGTTACCATCATTTCAGATATAATATCCTTTTCTTTATCAATAGACGCATTTCCTTTTTTTTTGTGAATCTATTTTCTGTTTTTTTGTACAGTTGTTTTTGCATGCTCACAAAAGAACTCTCGATAGTCTTTTCTTCAAAATAGCCATACGATTCACGTTAAGGATCTAATGTTTGGTTGCAGCAAGCATTGTTAGAAAATCCGGTTTAACAATGATCTTAGATTGTGACCAGACATATTTATCCATAAGAAAAGCATTGTTGAATTTGAATCGATTCTGCTCGAAAAAATAAATGATCGATTGAAACGATATTTTTTTAAATTGTGTATACGAGTACTTAATGACATCTGGTGGCAGAAAATTGTACTCAAAACGAGGGAAAAATTTACATGCTAACGATGCAAATTTATCGTGAAATTGTTTATTACAAAAATAAAACAACTAAAATAAACAAAAAGTTTATCGAAAATTAGTGTTGCCGTCTAGATCTAGACTTTCTAGACTCTTGTCTTGTCTTGTCCAGATTTTCAAGACAAGACAAGACTTGCTTTATCTAGATCAAGACTCTTGCCAAAACTCTAGACAATTTTCAAGAGTCTAGATAATCTAAGTAGTAGTATGTAAAGGTTTACTTTACCTACTACTAAATTGTTATATGATAAATTCAATCTATTTAAAACCCCTTATATCCACACCATATTATTCACATAACAATTCGAGGTGAAAATAATAAATATCTCAGACAGCTAGGCTGCCATGATTTTTTGGATATAAGGGGTTTTAAATCGATTGATTTTATCATATACCAATTAATTACTGTCCACAGTGGATATAAGGGGTTTTAAATCGATTGATTTTATCATATACCAATAAATTACTGTCCACAGGAACTCAAAACGTTGTTTATCTATAGGTATTACCTACTACTACTAATCTAGACTCTTGAAAATAATCTAGAGTCTTGATATTAGACAAGACAAGAGTTTGTTAATCTAGACTTAGACTTAGTGAAGTCTTGATATTTCAAGACAAGACTTAAGTGAAGTCTTGTCTTGTCTAGACGGCAATACTATCGAAAATGGAATTCGCGACGTTTTCTAATATCATGGCATTAAACACTATCAGTTATTGCCTGGTAAAACTTACTTTACAGCGAATTATTTTCTATTGAAATGTGGAAAAACTGTATTTATGAATTAAAAAAATATTTTATATTAATAATAAGATGTACTCATTGCGTTTGAACGAATCGGTCAATGTTTCTCAGCTTTTACAGTTTTGTTCTGCATAAAAAATCCTTTCAAGTATTCTTTTAATAACATTTATATATTAACTCTGAAATTTAAATTTACATATAAAAAGAAGGAAATATTTTATTATGCAGTAATAAAAATATTCATTTTAAAGGCTTTGAATTCACTTCTCGCTTTATTAAATAACTACATAATTTTAATGTTTTCAATATAAAAAAATTCTGTTTTAAAATATGTTATGTATTTGTTGAAGGCAAACCGACAGAATTTTAACATTTGTCGCTGAATAAATGAATTAGAAATGAGCGAGTCATTTTAACATTTATTTCCAATAAAAACGGCTCGTCGTTCTGCAGTCCAACAAACGGACTTGACAATTGTGTAGAAAGAGAAAGATGCTAGTAGTACAGTTACTACGGGTTTCTAAACATCACCCAGCTTTTTTACTGAATTTTAACATTGAAAATGTTTATGTTCGTATATGGGGGCAGAGTTACGAGTTTTCGTTCAAGGCCAAAAGACAACGGTGTCGCGATCAAGTGAGGAGCAATCATGCAAAATTGAACAAGTGCAATTTTTTCGAAATGTGTTTTATATCATGTCTAGTTAATTGAGAGGTGTTTGCGACGATCTGCGGTGTTATTTTTGAGCAAATGTTAATAAATACTGTAGAAAAATCCATTTAAAAGTTTAGTAATCAAGCAACAGTGAACGCGTATATAACAGAAGAATAATAGGGTTATTCCTGACAAAACTAAACAGTGCATTGATAAATATTGTGTGTATAATAAACAGTTAATTATGTTTCATATATGCTGTTATCATTTCCAATGTCCTCGATGGTTGCAAGGATTGCGAAATTTGTGAATTTTTTTTATTGATTCCAATATAACGAAGTTTTACTTTTTCAACTTTACCAATAATTGTTCTAAAGATATAACAGTTATAGTTGTAAACTGTTATCAAGTACCTAATAGCTGTTATCAAGATATAACTGTTTTTAAAAAATAACTGTTATTTTTTTTTTTAATAATACGTTGAGTTTGGAGGTTAAGTTTAGAAACGTGATCGACTGCCGGTAATGTAGAGTGGCAAAGAGGCTTGTGCGGCAAACAAACGAGTTCCATTCCCGGTTTGACGTTTTATCGAATCCTTTTAGAGTGGACGCAATATTTACGATCGCGCAGTGGCAAGAAACATAAACACAACAACAACTTTATTGTAATTGTCACATTTCATTTCCGCTCTCAGTTCACACAATATTAAACAACATCATTTATTATTTCATTCACAATGCAGCTTTTATACCTGTTTACAATGGTTATATGCTGTGAACACACAGAAGTTATTATTATATCTGTGACCTTAATGCAAAACAACTTATGTTACTGTTACAAAACTGTTTTCTGAGTTGGCGGAATAAATATTTATTTACAATATTTATTTACAATTATTTACAAACACAACAATAATAAATACAACAATCAAAAGTCAGTTCTAACAATCAACACAAGTAATTAACACTTAACTATATACAATTGACTACACTAATATTTATTTTATCAGGTGAATTTATATCACGGAACTATTTATATCACTGTATATATATCAGATTTATTTCTAACGTTTATTAATTATGTCGGTCATTTATTCAGTTACTTCAGTACTATTTATTTATATCCACTCCACTATTTATATCACTGTACCGACTGATTCGACCGTTGATTGACTAATATTTATCACTGATCCGTTTGGTTGCACGACTCACCATTTACTCCGTATTCGACACTACACTGACTGACTGACTCCCTCGCACTCGCTTGCTTATATAGGCCGCTTGGCTTAGGCATAGCGCGTTCTCTAGAATGTTCGTGCAGTTACTCGTTGTTCAGCAAGCAGACACCGCTTCCTGCCTGACGTTTATATACAGGGTGATCCGTAATAATACATTTTTGAAGTGAAAACTACCCTAGGCGCACTTTGCCTGAGTAGTGAACGAAAGTGAACCGTCACGCTTCGGGTCGGTGACGCTGAATCGGGTTTACTCGGCTCAAACACGAAAAGGTATTTGTTGTATGCTGGTAATAAGTTTTTGTAGTTCATAAGTGTGCCAATAGATGACACTAAAACTTAATTGAAAAGATTTTGGTAGTGTGTTGGTAATAAATTATTTGTAGTTCATAAGTGCGCTAATAGATGACCCTAAAACTTAATTTAAAAGGTACCTATTTGTAGTTTGTTGGTAATAAGTTATTTGTAGTTTATAGGTGCGCTAATAGATGACACTAAAACATATATATATATTTTAAAATTAGAAAATCAGAAGTTTTCACTTCTGTCGTGTAATCATAATCACACATCCACTTTTTTTTTGGTATGGGGGCGTCCACAAATTACGTAACGCGAAATTCTACAATTTTTGCCCCTCCCCCCCTTACCCATGTATCAGGACCGTCATGTCTGGCTAGACCCCCCCCCGCCTCTATTCCGTTTGTGAAAAGTTTTGGTTTTTTGCGCGCGAGTTTTAAATTCAAAACTTGGATACATACAGAAATTTTGCTATTTCTGGCAGTTCTAAAATCGTGACGTAACGCAAACCTTGACCCCCCCCTCCTCTACGTACCAGAACCGTAACGCCTGGCCCCCTTCCCCTAAATTGCGTTACGTAATTTGTGGACGTTGAACGTTCCCTATGAAACTTTTTTAGTTGCGATGAGAATAATTTCGTTTAAGAATGAAAAGTGCAGTTACCCCCTGCACTCTTCATCTCAAATCCTTTCCCCTCGCCTAAAAACGGTTACAGCTCTCCCGACGCTATTTTTAAACATGTGTTCGTAAGCGTTTTTGCCTTATAGTTGCAGTTATACATATATAAACGTGTTAGAATGCACACATACAAGAAAATATATGGAGATTAATTTAGACAAACAATGGCTGCTTTCATCGATCCTGTGTGTTTATTATTTGTCCATTTTGCCAACGAACTGTTGTTTTTTATTAATTCTCCTGTAATTAAAGTTTCACATACATAATTTATCAACTGAAATTGGTTCTTGAGGTTTCACGTGAAATGTGGACCAAACAATTTAAATTCAGATTCAATACAAATTATCGGCCGTATTTACAGACGCTAATGACCCTTGTTGTCGAGCGTCTATAATTCACAATTCATTCACTCGACCGTATTTATCCGACATTGCACGGGAATGACAGCCCGCTGTTTAGTTATGATAAAATGAAATATAGCCTTCCCACATATTTTATCTTGAAAATCGTGAGAAAATCGGTTGAATAATTTCAGAATTTATCGCCTTTAGACAAGCAAACCAGCAGACACATTGTTTATAATATTTGACAAAAATATAGTGAACAGAAAACCATGTGTCATCGATGCTCGCTTGCGATTGGCAGACGGTAGTACAGTTCTCTCCATTATGCACACGCATGAGCATTGAGGTATAGTAGGTACTTTACGGCTTCTCATGTATATAACTCAAAAAAATATTAGATTTTACAGCAACACAAGTCGGAGATAAGACATAAAATATAACCTATATTTTATTCTAGTATCCATACACATTTTAATACAAATCCGTTCAGTAGTTCGAGGGTGATTGAGCAACAAACATTCAATTTTTACTTTAGTAGGGATGAGAATGTCTTTACAGTTAAAATTAGTGATGGGCGATTACGAGATATTTTTACAATCGAAACAATTGTAATCGTTCATAATAACAATCGAGTCCACAATCGACTCGGAGTTTGGTTTTACAATCGAAATGTTCGATTGTTCAAGTCGATTATTTGCCACATAGGTTATAACAATAGCAGCGAATGAGAATACATATTATAATCACGATTCAAGGTTATATGCTAGTTGACTGACGTTCACGCGACTTGTTGATTGTTCACTATTCTCACTGTTCAGTCGGTACTCACTAGTCCGTGATCTCTTTACTATTGAATTTGTATGACGCGATTACTGCACAATCGACCATCGACTCGACCACAGTTGTTGAGTGATGAACGATTGTATATTACGTGGCTCTCGACAGTGTACGACTCAGTACTATGCGACTCGGTCTCGGTGAACTATGAAACAACAACAATCGAGTCCAAGTGACAATCATCGAGAGCCATCGAGATGTTTGAACAATCGACTAAAACATCTCGTATCGCGCATCACTAGTTAAAATTGCGAACATGCGGTTGGAAAGTTATAAAAAAACTCGGGTCGCAGTGCCAAAACCCTGCCGACAATATAGTGTATTTGCTAATACAGGCATTGTGGCATTATTATGTAAACTTAAGTTTGTTTTTTGACAAAATAAAAAATTTAACCCCTTAATACAGCCCTTAAAATAATTAAATTTTTCTAAATTTCAATATTAGACATGGATTTCATCAATACACCCAATTAAATACACCCTTCCATATCTAAGTAAATCCGTATCAACAAACTAGTGTTTTCATAAAATTTGAAAGTCCGGTCCTGTCGGGCCGATTTTATTAAAATTTTAGCAGCACATTTTAATCTTTACTAAAGAGTTAAATTTCAATTTTGAAACGATTCTGACAAATTTTTCGGTATTTTTGGGCCCAAAAACTTTTTGGAACCCCTAAATACAACCCTGAAAATGGTCCGATCGGGCCCATTTTAAATAGGCTTCTTGCGGTGATGGGTTCCAATGTCTGTACCAAATTTCGTTTCAATCGATTAAGTCTGTCGAGAGTTATCGTGTACACACATATATATATATAATAAATATATATAATATAAATATATATATATATATATATATATATATATATATATATATATATATATATATATATATATATATATATATATATATACATATATATATAAACATTTTTAAAAATGGTGGCAAACTGTTCAGGGGGGTATGAAACGTCGAGAAATTTTGGTCCGACCCCTAGGTCCCGCCATCCGACCGACGCCAATAGTGTATGTGCCATATTATGGCAAATACACTAAAAATACTTTTATAAATATGTGAATGACGTAAAGAAAATTGACAAAAAATAAAGAGACAACAGAATGAAAACTTGGTAAACATTTAAAAGAATGTTTTCAAAATTTTCAAATATTTTAAGATTACATAGAAAAAGAATAACTTTTAAAAGTTTGAATATACATTTTAACTTGAACTTTAAGTTCCGGTTAAACTTTAACTCGATGTTTATTCCCGACAATGCGAAGTCAAGTGCATTCTATTTAAATTGAACTTTTGTGTTAAGACAAGTACCTCACGCTGAGTTTCTTTAGAGGGGTGTAGTCCTCAAACTCCCGCCTAAAACTCTATAGATTAGGAAAGGAAGGTGTGGCGGAGTCGCAACTGTCTCCTTCTAGCTAGAATCTGCGTTAAACATACGTTCACCCATTGACACGACACAACTGTCAAATTTCATTCATTCTACTGATATAACGACGTTTTTTAAACACGTCGTCGTTAGTAATTAAAGCAATTTGTTATGGGATAGTGTCTTGTACTTGACTGCACTTATAATGAAAATTATGACTGCAAAAAGTTTAAATTTACGACTGAGGAAAAAGCTAAAATAATACCTAGATATCCAATACCTAATTGATATAACATTTTTTTATCCTTTTAGCTTGCCCTCCCTTGATCTAGCGTAGCTCAGACGACTTCAGAACACTTTTTCAACTCCAAATGGAAAGAATAAACTCAATTTCTAATTATAATTGCTTAAATTATACTTCGACAAACGTCAACGAGATTAAGTTAGGTTAGAATAAACGTCACTGGTTGAATCAAGTTAGGCACTCATTTTCTATTAAATTTTTAATTTCAAATAAAAAATTATTTCACACGAAATAATAAAGTTTTGTAGCCAATAATGACAGGATTTATTAATTATTTTTATGAAACAGCCATTGTTTTGGTAAGAAATGTGTTTGAACAGTAATGAATATTCCGTTAAACCCCAGACATTTTTGAACACCAATCGACTCCACTTTAAATAATTTCGCGCTCAAATTAGGACCGCCTACTTTTGAAGTTCATTACAGGCTTCCGGTATGAGACATTAGACGTTATATTTACGTTAATAAGTCCGGGAGAACATATTATATTTATCTTTAACAGGCAATCTACAAACCCGGACGAAACCGGAAGATATTGGATATTGTATGTTGAAATATAATTTCGCATGCATACTTATAACGGACTATAGAGCTTTTTCATTGATAATACAATGCGTTTTTTCACAACAAGTCTCTGGTTTCTTGAAAATAATGTCCAATATATAACAAACGTTGTCTCAAGATAAATAATGGGTGCGGGCAGATTGCGTGAATAGCTCCAGAGTAGATAGTGTGCATAAGGGATAGGTAGGCGGGGGGCGGCGGTGGCGATGAAGCAGGATAAGACGTTTTTCATTCGGCGACGCTATCAGATTGAGAAAGAGGTGGTCGGCGGCGACGCCGGTACCAGCTGATGGACAAACGAGGCTTGCAGATGCCGTCGCCCGGTCTTGATTATTATCGGCATACGGCCACCCGTACTCGTCTTATAGTTCCCGTCTTATTGTCTCGCTCTTGTCTTATACTATATAGCAAGTCAATGCAACTGTCCGATCCCACTGCTATAGGGGACGTACGCAAATTACGTAGAGCAGAATTCTCCAATTTTCGACCTCACCCTCCCCCCACGTATCAGGACCGTAACGCCTGATCGGACCCCTCTTTCCCTCCACCATTTCGTAACAGAACGGGTGCTTTGTGAAAAGTTTTGGGCTTATATTCAGAAAAGAAAGATTTTATTAGTTCTCAATAATAATTCACTTTTTAATAAACATTCTCGGATCAAAGTTGCCAACTAAATTCCGCGGTTAATTGCGTGAGAGTTTAAACTCAAAACTTGCATAAATCATGCATGATGCAGAAGTTTTGTTATTTCTGGCAGTTCTAAAATCGTGATGTAACGCAAACCTTGCCTCTCCTTCCCCCACGCAACAGGACCGTAATTCCAATGACCACAAGAAAATGTCTCTGTTGCGTTTCTTGTATCCTATTTTATTTAGTTTGTGTGAATAAAATGTTTTAAAATGTGATTTTATTCTGTATAGAAATTTTAATAAAAATTGTACAATTATTACAATTAGGAAGTTTCCATTGGACGAAAATACTAATTATGATACTGTCACATCATTATAATAGAGATAACTTTAAAAATTCTGAAAGAATTATTTTGATATCTTTAATTTCAACGGAGATATTTAATTTCTTGTACGTAGGGTCGCAAACGAAACTGATTTTTGAATATGACGTCACGCGATACAAGTTTGCTGTTTTTTAGCTTTGTGAGTAATTAGAACCTAAGTTACTTAGTAACTATTTTGTTGTAATACAGACTTTTCTATTTATATTAAATTAAAATTAACTGTCAAAAATTTAAATATTATGTCAATATTTTCCGTCATCAACTGGTTTGTTTTTAGTGTTTCCATAACAATTTACGAGTTTATAGAAAGAGATTTATCGGAAGTTACCTTTTTAATTACCACACATACAAACTGAAAAGAACTTTTAAAAATATCGTGCCGCGTGACGTCACCCGGACTGAAAACGGAATTTCTTGGAGAATTGTCAATTCAAACTTTGAAATAGCATAACTTTGTTGTTTTTAAAGATATTTCAAAAATTCTTCCGCCATTAATTTTATAATTTTTAGAACTATGATTTAGACCAAAAAAATAAAAAAGGGAAACTTCCTAATTGCGTAATCAACTAATTTGTATTTTATATAATAATTATAATGGTTATAAAATAATTCTATTCTATATTTTAAACTTAAATTAATATTGAATATTTTAACTAAATGATTAACTTATAATTTTCAAATATTTTAATTTTGATATAAATACAGTCTCCGTAATTCCTGGCTTAGAAGTTGTCTCCATTTAAAGTTTCCCGAAATTTACAAAAAAACTTCGAATGTACACCTTAAACCAAAATAAATATCTGCAGAAATATGCTTGCTACTGTATTTTTTACGCAGTCGGATTTTTGCTTTTTTAAACGATTTTATTTAGCTTGACCTCGTATATTTGTTTGTTTGTTTGTTACTATCTTTGTTTCAAATCTTGCGACAGCTTTTTCAACTACTTCTACTTATAACCGATTCTTATGAAACTTTGCAAACACATTGAGTTCCCGTGACAATACAATATTATGATAATTTCAACTTGGTAACGAGAGTCTGATGATGTAATCAGGAGGTGGACAGTTGAAAGGATGAGGAGTTTGCATAATGATACGGGCCAGAAATCAAACCAAAAACTAGAAAATCAAAATAGATAAAAAACTTTTAAGTTAAACGGTTTTATTTTAAATCATCAGCTGTACCAAAAACTAGAAAATAATTAGGATACAAACCAAGGGGCACTTTGTGCCGCTGCGTCAGCGGAATAAGTAATAAAAACGTGGAGCGCATAAAAATCTGTATAACGACTGTATAATTATTAAATAAGAACGGCTTATCTAGAAAACCAACAGAAATATTTCAAATGCGCCCCACGTTTTTATTACGTATTCGGTTGACGCAGCGACACAAAGTGCCCCTTGGTTTGTGTCCTAATTATTTTCTAGTTTTTGGTACAGCTGATTATTTAAAATAAAACTGTTTAACGTAAGAATTTTTAACACGCTTATATTAGCTTCACCTGTATGTTTGCGGGCTTGCGTGCGTGCTTGCTTGTTTGTCAGTTTGTAACCGACTTCTTTGAACTTGATTTTGACCAACTTTGAACGGTCAGATTTAGTTTAAACTTTGCACACTTATCAAGGACCGACGACAACACAATAATTCCATAAGTTTGCCCCATTATCCTGACCAGGATCTCCAGGACTAAAAAAAAAAAAGCAAAAAACTTCAGATTGAACTGAAACTTTGCACACTTATCAAGGACCGATTACAATACAATAATTCTATAAGTTTGTCCCATTATCCTGACCAGGATCTCCAGGACTAAAAAAAAAAGCAAAAAACTTCAGATTGAACTGAAACTTTGCACACTTATCAAGGACCGATTACAATACAATAATTCCATAAGTTTGTCCCATTATCCTGACCAGGATCTCCAGGACTAAAAAGCAAAAATAAATTATAATTTAAAAAAACTAAAAAACACGCTTTAATGAACTAAAAAGTAAAAAATAATTAATTTTATTGTAAAATAGCGTGCGCGTGCTTTGTATCATATTTTCATACTACCCCACGCTTTTTTACAATAAAATTAATTATTTTTTACTTTTTAGTTCATTAAAGCGTGTTTTTTAGTTTTTTTAAATTATAATTTATTTTACATTGTTAAATAATGAAATTTCTCTGCTTTATTGTACTGCAAGCACAAGCAAGTAAGTACACTTTCTTTGGCTATATATAGCACGCGTATAACTCAATGGTTCTTTCATAGTACAGTTTACAGTAGACCATAGATCTAACAAGACAAAAATCTACTATAAAACTTTTACTTTTATACGTTTTTATATAGCGAACATTGGTATAGCGTAGGTATATATTGTTTGTTGAAAACAAAAGAACTCTTAGTCGTATGCAATGTCTAAAACTTGAAGCTCGGAATTACGGTGGGTTGTTTTGTTTTTAATACTGCGCGCTTTAAATTCTACTTTATTGTCGTTAAGCTTTATAAAATTCAAAAAGAAATTGAGGTAACTTTTAATTACATCGCTATATTAATTTGAAATTAAGGGTCCTAGTCCGTAAATTCCCTCAAGAGATTTTTGTTATCTACGCGTGTATTTAATAATAATAATAATAATGCGTTTAACGTCCGTTTCTCGACATTATGTCATAACAGACGCCATTCGCACCATTACTATTTTCCATTTTTACCACTTGTGTATGCCGGCTGGCGGATTCTAATACACAAATGGATTTTTGTTGTGTTGAAGATGCTAATGACCTGAGCTGTCGACGCGTCTATAATCTAATATATAAAATTCTCGTGTCACGGTGTACGTTATTGAACGCCTCCGAAACGGCTCGACCGATTGTGATGAAATTTTGTATGCTTATCGGGTAGGTCTGAGAATCGGACAACATCTATTTTTCATCCCCCTAAATGTTAAGGGTGGTCCACCCCAAATTTTTTTTTTTTAGTTTTTGGACAAAATTTTTTGTTTTAATTTTTTCATGATTCAGCATTGAAAAATACATACAACTCTAAATTTTCATTCTTATACGATCAACCCCTGTCTAATATATAGTCACGGTGTACGTTATTGAATTTCTCCGAAACGGCTGGACCGATTTTGATGAAATTTTGTGTGCTTATCGGGTAGGTCTGAGAATAGGCCAACATCTATTTTTCATCCCCCTAAATGTTAAGGGTGGTCCACCCCAAAATTTTTTTTTTTAGTTTTTGGACAAAATTTTTTGTTTTTAATTTTTTATGATACAGCATACACAAATACATACAAGCCTAAATTTTCACCCCTCTACGATCAACCCCTATTTTTGTCACGGTGTACGTAATTGAACTCCTCCGAAACGGCTGGACCGATTTTGATGAAATTTTGTGTGCTTATCGGGTAGGTCTGAGAATAGGCCAACATCTATTTTTCATCCCCCTAAATGTTAAGGGTGGTCCACCCCAAATTTTTTTTTTTATTTTTTGGACAAAATTTTTTGTTTTAATTTTTTCATGATTCAGCATTGAAAAATACATACAACTCTAAATTTTCACCCTTATACGATCAACCCCTGATTTTTAATTGCGATTTTTATATTAAGCTTTAAACAATACATATATGGCGAACGAGCGAAGCGAGTGAGTAGTGTATTTATAATATTCAAGCGAACGAGCGAAGCGAGTGAGTAGGCGAAAATATTCAAGCGAACGAGCGAACCGAGTGAGTAGTGTATTAATAAAATTCAAACGAACGAGCGAAGCGAGTGAGTAATGTAATTATAATATTCAAGCGAAGCGAGTGAGTAGTGTATTTATAATATTCAAGCGAACGAGCGAAGCGAGTGAGTAGTGTATTGCACCCGGGCTTTCTTAGCATCCGAGCGAAGCCGGACCGGGTCCGCTAGTCTACAATAAATAAATAAATAAAGGTCTCACAGACTGATGTTCCGGACTAAGGGTTGAATTTGTTTACAAACCAAAAACCCAAGGTTAAATTTAGTACCTAACTGTTGTTTTTGTTAAAAATTTGTTTCCATCATATATTTCGTTGTATGTAATTTTATTTATTGTTTGTATTTATTTATAGAGCGAGTTATTTTTCGATTTTATCCGCACGGAGCGGGCGGAGAGAACTTACATCGTGACTCCGTGAGCTTTAGATTGCTACAGGGATATCTAGCATGTGCGGATTGTGAAATATATAATATAGGTATACCTGTTTCGTACCGTGAAAGTGCGTGTTCAAGGATGTGCAGGAAGAAAATGTTAAAATCCATCCACACGCTGTAATATTTCAGACATCATCTATTCGCTGTGAGCACGACCGGTCCTGCCATCTGGTGAGTGATAGCGTAAATGGGAGGTGCTAAAATTACAATGTAATCATTCAATTATTCTGCGTTGAATTCAAAAATAGCAACGTGAAAAGTATGTTTTGTGAAATTCTGCGAACAATATAAATCATAAACCTTCTTTTTCATGATTGAGATAAGCATCTAGAAAAGGAATGTTGACGGATCTTTAGTAGGGTACCTCTTTGCATGAGAATCAGCTACGATGGCGGTATTGGCACGAGTTGCTGGATACGCATCATCTCGCGTATATTCTACTCCACGTTTTCTATTTCATTCATTTTCACACACGGTTCTTTCTATCTTACAATACTCATATTATATTTATGTTTTTATGTAAAGCATTTATTTTTCCAAGGTAAAATAGAAATTTACCGCCAGTTTTGTTTTCGAATTCTATACTTAGTTGCACTGTGGTCGTCCCTCCCGCATATAACTTTATTACACGCTCCCGGTCGTATTATTCATTCGAAGATAGATTTTTTTACGTCAAATTGAAGCTAAATATCCCTTTGCAGGGCGCTACAGGCCAAATTAAAATGTGAGTTCAAACCCTTCTAAATATTAGATGGTTTTAACGTTTACGTCTTTTACGTCAGCTGTACTTACTGAAAAAGTGTTTCAATATTTTCTAAATCACCCAGACGCATCCTTTATCTATAATAATTATTGATAAAGGTGCTTTGGGGCGCTCTACAGGGCACTTTTGAAATATTGAAAAACTTTATTTAAGACCAAGACGAACTTTCTAAGTTCAAAAATAGCGTCGGGAGAGTGTAAATAGTGAACGTATGTTTTTCAATTTCTTACGTTACAAACGACGCATAATGATTATAAATAATCGGTGATTTCTGTCTAGTTTTAATTGATAGAAAAATTGTTGATTAAATTATCATAAAATTTAATAAAACAAAAAAACTGGAAATTTTACATTTTTGTATTGTCTCGAAATGTCGTACATAGAATAATACATTAAAGTTGAAAAAAAAAATAGATACCCCCGGTATAGTTCTTACAGTATGTGATGTGTATCAGCCTTTAATTTATAATGTTATACAATGTTCATTATTAATTATGTAAGGATTAGATAGAATGAAATATTTAAGTTCAGATAAAAATTTATTCATCATTATAATTTCTGTATTCTTGCAATCAGGATTAATTTAATAAAAATTAAAATAGACATTATTAAATAGTACTTACTTATATTAATTATAATTATTGTTAGAAAAATTAATGTCAACGTGGAATATAATGCACGAAATATCGATAAAAGGACACGACTTGAGTGCAATGTGCCGGTTGTGTTTATCAAAGGGCGTTACGCTATTGGACATATTTCATTTTTCGGCCAAAATGAAAAATCAACTATCGAATATAATCATGTGGTGTGCTCCCGTTCAGGTAAGTTTACTTCTTCTATTAATGACAAGCATCAAGACCCTGCAGTCAGGGACTGATTCTGATTTGTCGAATACCCCATCTTGATGTCATTTGACACACACAAACACACCTAAACGAATGTAACAACTAACTAGTGAACACTGTATACTAATATGGATATAGTTGATAGCGATTAAAAAATGGTTTATATGTGGACATTGTTCAAACACATATTCTTCAAGACATTAATGTTCACAAAATTAGAATGAAAACTTCAGGTAAAGCTTGTAATCTAATTCTTTCAAAAAAAAGTCGATCAATTTTCTGAGATTTCAAAATAAAACCTGATTAAAATTTTTTTTTTCCATTCCAATTTCTCATGAACACTGTTACTTACTTTTGTAAAAAGTGCTTCACCTCTATAAACACTTTAATACTTCACAAACGCACACATACTGGTGAGAAACCATATCAGTGTGACGTGTGTAAAAAGTGCTTCTCCCAGTTAGGCAATTTAAAACGTCACATCAAACGCATACATACTGGTGAGAAACCATAATCAGTGTGACGTTTATGAAAATAATTTTATTTGATATATATTCTTTAGTGCTCCTCATTTTGATTTAATTCAACATTGTTATAATAATAAATCATAATTCACAATTTTTTTCGTTTTATTCCTATATTTTAAAATTAATAGTACTACCGGTTGTTGATTTTTTCGACCCATAGATATAATAAATATTTAATTATACTGTACGATATAGACTTAATGGTTATTATTATTCTTTGAATAAATATTATTCGTGTATTTTTACCTATTGAAAAATTACCTCATATAAATAAACTTCGAAATTTATCCATTTTTACAACAAGTGTTTCCGCTCATTTTTAAAATGAAGATGGTTAAATCTGCTTGCGCGCTCGCTTTCCTCGGAGCTCATAGAGCGTGCTCGATCTCCTCCAGATTTTAAATCCAAACGCAGGATAGAGATCTTTCAGAGCATATAAATGTTAAATTCGAACGCATTGGAGCACTCAGATCGATCTGAGCTCAAAACCGAACTTACCCTAATTTAACAGCTAATGAGTTTTGAGTCGAGATCATTCCAATTCACTACCCTCGCCAAAAAAGCTATTGTGAACGAAAAAAATTGTAGGTACAAAATTGGCACAAAAATTTGCCAATCACAATAAACTGTGTGACGGAAGGACTCACCGTAACTGGGATTTTTTAAAACGGCTTAAAACACTAGCTTAGTGAAGAAAAGACAATTTTCGTCCAATGTTAAGACGAATGCGTAAAGGCTATGGGAAACGCTGCATCTGTGCATATCTTGAAGCCGGTCGACACTGCTGTTAACTTTTGACTGTTTTATTTAAACCTTAAAAAAACCACATCCAATTCTAAAATGCAATACCTTTTCTCACTCACCTAAAATAAAAATTTCATGAAATTATTAACCCTTATTGTCTTTTTTGAATAAAAATTAATATGTGTTGTTATTCTTGTATTTGAGAAGTTCACAATTTCCGATTCGGTTATTTTAATAACTTAAAAGATAAATTATATAGAGAGGTCTTCTTTTACTTTCCTGTAATAAATTTACTTAAATACTTTGACTTCTGTTTGCTATAAACAAAGATTTATTAAAATAAACAAAAACTATTTTTTTGCCATACCCACTACAAAATAGCTACTTTAGATGTATGTATAGTGGCCATTAATGACCCATTTAACATGCAGTTGTGCGAAAATGGTTTACTTTCTGCACCAGCGCAGAAAATAACTGTTGCCATAGCAACTTCTGTTTATTCGCTCTATACGCCTGCGGGCGCCTGTCATCACTTACTTGCACGAACTTCGCAGCACTGTGAAAGGAAAGATGGCGACACAAATGAACTATCAGAATTTTTTGAAAATTACGTAAAAAGTAGGTATTTTGTAGTGAATATGGCAAAAATACCATAAATGGCTCGTACGTAATGGTATTACGGCTCGTGTGACTGTAAAAACTCGCTATCGCTCGTTTTTACATACTGTCATCATTCGCCGTAATATCTAGACATACTATCTAGTATTAAGAAAAACGCTTTTATTTTAAAATTAATCGTGTATTATCCAGGTGTGCAAGCAATCACCAATTACAGAGAGACGGACTACGACCGAACAGAGAACACACTGGTACTAGGCGTAAAAGAAGGAAGGACACCAGTCACCGACACACTGACCTGTGAGCCGCCAAGGAGGACACTTCGACCGCTGCCACATCGCCTTTGAGAATGTCTACCGCAGTTGTAGACGAAACGTCAGGTAGAAATACCATCGAACCACGGCCTACAAGCCCGGAAACCATGAAGACTTAATCTTGTATTGTTACAAATAAAAACCAATATCTTTGGGGTTTCTCAATTTTACATTTTTTCACAATTAATTTCTCATAATGTAAAATACCCTTTTCCAGATGTAACACCCCGGTTGTTAAAATTAAATTAGACATACTATTAAGATAGCATTATATTGACTGACGAAAGTAAAAATGAGAATGCAATATTTTAATGACATAATTAAGTCAAGTACGGTATGATTTAAGTTTTTAATTGTTCGAAACAGGCGTAGATTTATTTTTGAATAGTTTTATAATGGCGGATAATAGATAACATAAAGAATTTTCAAGCTGTGCAACCGAATCAAATGGACAGATGCTCTCTGTTTCTGACATAGGTCCACTAAGGTCACTGGAAAATTGAAAACATGTTTTAGGTTAGACGTAAAGTTACGGTTGCTACTTGGGGAAGGTGCTTATATTGTTTTGTGACTAGATAACACGACATCTATGCTAAAAACCTATAAACAAAGTTTAAATAAAGAATAAAAAACTGTGTGTGTGTGTAAAATGTAAATCTCACGCTTCTAAAGAGAAACTTTATGAGTTAACATATTTTGTATTATGTGTAAACACCAATTAAACACTAATATATGTTGGTTCTGAACTTAGGTATTGTATATAATTATAGGCATAGCTAAAGTGTCATACATAAAAATACATAATAAAAAAAAATCAGCCGGCCAGTTATTTTAGCTTATGTTCTAGAGAAAGGTATCATCTCTATGAACAGTGAAAAAAAATTTGAAATCGGTCTTCTGAAATTACTCTCGATTTTCACCCAGGCGAAGCCGGGCCGGCTAGTTAATATGGCGTATGTTCATCTGCATTGCGGAAGATACCCGTGTGCAAAATTTCACAGAGATTGCTTGAGTAGTTGAGGCGTGAAAGCGGAACAAACAAACTCACTTTCGTATTTAAAATATTTAAGTTAGGATTTAGGTAACAATATAACAGAATACAAAAAAAACAAAACAAGTAAACAAATGAATAATATATATAGAGAAACAAAAGCATCGGAGCACAATCTAAAAACTGCGGCGATAAGAGTATCTACAAAGTAACAGCAACTGGTTTAGTTCATTAAACGCACGCAAATCGCTCATTAAAACAATATTCTTAATCGACGCTTCAGTAAATTGAACTTACATTAGGAGCGGTGCTCGTTATTTGAGTTCAAGGGTTTCATTATATTATAACGATATTGATGTCAGTGCAATCAATGCGAATAAATGATCAGGTAACGGATGCCTGCTTGATATAGTCGACCGACCTTACTTGTAAAAGTCGACCGACAATCTGATTGATCATTTATTGTGTAGGTCTAACATACATACTTACTACTTATGACATTTACTAGGGCTGTATCCAGTAGTATAACGGATTTAAGGAAATAAGGTTTTCCACCTTTCCATATGTGAAAAGCAGGACATGTAGCAAATGTTTCCGGGCTAAGTAGCTGTGGTCCAATGGATTTTACTCCGTACGTTTGCCCAAAGCTCCGATTGCGGCGATTGGCAATAAGATGTGATCTTCTTGCCGGTCGACTGGTGACTGAGGCACTGTTTGCGGTGTCTGTATTTATAAGGGGTGGCTGGTAGATATGCGGCACCTGATTGGTTGGGGCTGGGTCAGGTAGGCTCTGATTGGCTTGGGTCGGAACAGGTACCTTCTGATGGGTCCGAGGTAAACTTGGCTTTGTGAGACATTGCCAATCGCCGCTGAAGATGCCCAACGGAGCTTTGGGCGAAACGTACGGAGTAAAATCCATTGGACCAGGGCTACTTAGCCCGGAAACACTTGCTACCAAGATGTCTACCGGCCGTGAAAGCATGAAACTCCAATTTAGCAGGACATATAGTTTGACCAAAGGGCTTGAGAATAACCGAGCGTGTAGCAATGCTGTTGTTTACATGGCATTGCTATGCTACCTCTATTACAAGTTCCCAGTTCCCGAGCTCTAGCCCGAGAGCTGGTAAAAGTGTCAATTGGATTTTCAATTTATTATTAAAAAAATAAATAATGAATTGAAAATATGAATTGGCGCTAGGCTCAAATAACTTTCGCTGTTGGTGATCTTTAAAACACAATTTTTTAGTTTGACCAACGAAAAAACGTCTGTCAAGAGAGAGGGTGACGGAGGGAGGGAGGGGAGAGACGGAGGAAGAGAGAGCGAGTGAGAGAGAGAGAGTAGTACTGGGCGATTACGAGATGTTTTTACAATCGAAACAATTGTAATCGTTCATAGTGACAATCGAGTCCACAAACGACTCGCAGTTTGATTTTATAATCGAAATATTCGATTGTTCAAGTCAATTATTTGCCACATAGGTTATAGCAATAGCAGCGAATGAGAATATATATAATCGCGATTCAAGGTTATATGCTAGTCGACTGACGTTCACGCGACTCGTTGATTGTTCACTGTTCAGTCGGTACTCACTACTCTGTGATCCAGGGATGTGAAAAAATAATCGATTTTTATATTAATCGATTATTTTTTTCTTATAATCGATTTTTAACAATCGATTTTTTTAATAATAATAATCGATTTTTTATAAATCGATTAATTTTTTAATAATAATAATCGATTTTTTATAAATCGATTATATAAATTACACTTTTAAATCGATTATATAAATTACACTTTTTTCATTTATTTTTATTTTTTTTTATTGATATTAATATTAAGAAAGAATATAGGCTTTGGGAAACCCAATGCAGCCAACATTTACAAATTACACGTTTTAATCGATTTTTGTAAACAACGCCATCTGTGCGACGGATGAAAAAACGTAAAATAAGTTCACTAAACGTAAACTAATCAGTCGGAAAACGGCGCCATCTGTATGACTGTTTTCGAATAATAGAAAAAATCGATTTTTCCACAAAAATCGATTATTTCTTCAAAAATCGATTTTTTACAAATCGATTTATATTGAAAAGAGAAAAATCGATTATTAAATAATCGATTTTTTTTACTCAATGTCACATCCCTACTGTGATCTCTTCACTATTGAATTCGTATTTACGCGATTACTGCACAATCGACCATCGACTCGACCACAGTTGTTGAGTGATGATCGATTGTAGGTATATTATGTGGCTCTCGACAGTGTACGATTCAGTACTATGAGACACGGTCTCAGTGAACTATAAAACAACAATAATCGAGTCCAAATGACAACCATCGAGAGTCATCGAGATGTTTGAACAATCGAGACAATCGACTAAAACATCTCGTATCGCGCATCACTAAGAGAGAGATTGTAGATTGAGCGTCTATAATCTACAATACGGCTAAGTTGACTCTAGTTGGTGCAGAGTAATGTGGCGATCCACAATATTGATGATGATTGCAGAAGGAAGAATTCTTCCTTCAAATTATTATGTACTAGCGTCTCTGTCCGGTTTCGCCCGGGTGCTAAGAAAGCCCGGGTGCAATACACTACTCACTCGCTTCGCTTGTTCGCTTGAATATTATAATTACATTACTCACTCGCTTCGCTCGTTCGCTATATATATATATAAATCTTCCGTGAAAAATTATCTAACGGATGGTGAAAACCGCATCAAAATCCGTTGCGTGGTTTAGGAATTACAATACTCATTCGCTTCGCTCGTTCGCTTTCTCACTCACTACGCTCGTTCGCTATATATATAAACCTTCCGTGAAAAATTATCTAACTGATGGTGAAAACCGCATCAAATTCCGTTGCGCGGTTTAGGAGGAGTTAGCGGTTATACAGACAGACAGACAGACGCGGAAATCGACTTCATTTTATACTATGTATATCTCTCTCTGTCGCTCGACAAGTAAGGTCATTAGTGTAACACACACACAAGTCAATAATATTAATAATAATTTGTGAGTAGCGTTCAGCCCTAATATTTACATAGGTTACATTGTAGTGGTCTTCAATAGATTCAAACCACCAGGTGAGTGAGCGCGTGCGTAAGTTGATACTGTACAAAGCGTGACACTCTAATTGAGATGTAACTATATTTTGACTGCCTATACGTTATACTTATTATATTATAAGACATGTGACAGAGAAACCCAGCCCTCTTTTAAGGGTATTGTAATATCTGGGTGCCGAGCTTTGCTCGGATGAGTTCAATAAAAATAGTACTTAATATGCTGTGAGATATTATTTTCTCAGAATATTATTCCGAAACGAATTTATTTCTGTAACATAATTTAAAATAATTGTTTCTGTTAAATATTTTAACTACCTATGTTTATTTTTAAGCGTAAAAACTAAGTATCAACTTGAATCAAGTATTTTTTCCTGTAAATATTATTTAGGTCGCCATTTTCAAATCTACCGCCGTTATTGTTTTGTTGACTGAAAAACTCGCAAAAACCGATTTTCATAGATTGAATATCTTGTAAAAATGTTCGAATCAGATGAAATTGTGCTCGCCCCTTGCCATTTTTACAATCCATTTTTAAGCATTGATACCAAATATCAACTTTATCGAAGTACTTTTTCTCTGTGATGTCATCTTAACAACTTCCAGTAAATTTCAAATATTTTTTTTGCATAGATACCTACTTAAAAACTCACAAAAATCGATTCTTTTAATAACAAATGTCAGACTATAACCTGCGCAAAACTTTTTTTGCATGTATCTTCACCATAGTTTTTAAAAATCGATGTGTTTTGATATACAGGCCTGCGGCGCTAGAAGTGCGACCCTTTGGGCCGCCGTGCCAATTTTTAGATACGCAAAACTTTATCTTAACAATAGTTTTCAAAAATCGATGTGTTTTTACACAGACCCGCGGCGCCGTTTTGTCATTATTTACATATTGTGCAAGACACTTCTTATATTAGTGTTCATTTACAGTTTTAAATCTTGTGATATATTATACAAAATCTATGTAGAAATAGACTTCGAATCAAACTGACTTTAATTGAGCGAGTTATAATAAGCAAAAAACACATTTTTTTAATTGCTCCCCTCTGGAACCAAAATTCCTACCTAGATCGATTTCTCGTCCTGAAAAATCCCCATTCTGTAAATTTCATCAAAATCGTTAGTCGTTTTTGAGAAAAAAAGGTCTAGGTAAGATTATACGTCATACTACATTAATTAACGTACTTATACATATTTTATATAGGTAATATAAAAATAACATACCTATTTATTTAAATATTAGTTAAACCTACTTACATAATTATGTTTAGTTTTTATTGTTGTTATTTTTTTACGTTTCAAATAGTACATGGATTATTTTTAATAAATTAAAGATTCTGTCAGAGTATATTTTGACATAAATAATGAAAGTAGTTTGTTTTCTCCAAAGCCTACTCACCATATTAAAATGTTTTGACAGGTCAAAAAACCGTTTTTAAAAATGATAAAATCGATAGGAAAACGAATTTTTCCAGGGATGAGACCTAGCTAAATCGACTTTTTGCTCCCCGAAACCCCTTTTCGGTAAATTTGATCAAAATCGTTAGAGCCGTTTTCGAGAAAATATTTATATATGTACATATATACATAGAAACATATATACAAGATTTACTCGTTTAATAATATAGGGATTTTGTTATTATAACGCGATGTTTCGTAAAAGTGAAAGTAGATACGTATAAAAAGTTTTTATAATTGAATTGGCGCCGATCTTAAAATTTAATTATTTTTCTCATTTTAGTGGCTTTTTTTCTGGCATTTTGCGTAATATCAAAAATTTTTTTCTCCTTTTGTAAACTCAATCCGTGAACATATAGATCGGAGCTAGTGAAAATTTTTTGGTGTTATTTATTCAAGGCCTTATTTTTGTGAAGATGTTGAGGGAAACATATTAAAGTGCCCTGAGTAAGAGATTTTGCTAGATAGCGGTATGGGAGGGATGCAGACCGCCCCCAACATGTAACAAAAAAAATGGTCACAATTATTATTACTTCAAGGCTGAAATTGTTTGTATAGCTTGTCGGTGACCCAATAACGTCATTATAATATTTGCAGATCGATTGGTCAGTATTAAAGGGGTGGCAGATCACTCTAAACGTGTCATGTACCCGACGAAATTTATATTATTAGTTCAAGGTTCAAATTTTAATATGTTGTTACGGCGACTGTTTTAAGCATATATTTCAATTTGCAGAACAAAATGTCGGTTTTAACCTCCTTGCAGAACGATATAAACACATAGGCGAACAAGTTTCCCTCTAAGAGAGGGGGTTAATACCGACATTTTGTTCTGCAAATTGAAATATATGCTTAAAACAGTCGCCGTAACAACATATTAAAATTTGATCATGACACGTTTAGTGTGATCTACCACCCCTTTAATACTGACCAATCGATTTGCAAATATTACAATGGCATTATTGGGTCACCGACAAGCTATATAAACAATTTCAGCCTTGAAGCAATAATAATGGTGACCATTTTTTTTGTTACATATTGGGGGTGGTCTGCATCCCTCCCATACCGCTATCTATAGCAAAATCACTTACTCAGGGCACTTTAATATGCCTCCCTCAACATTTTCACAAAAATAAGGCCTTGAATAAATAATACCAAAAAATTGTCACTAGCTCTCGAGTTAATACGGTAGAGAGAATAATATAGATCTATCTAAATTCTAAGGTAAAAGCAGGTAGTACTGCATAGTTTCGTTGTTATGCACTTTGGAGATTCGACTTCCAAGCTGTTTCGAATTAAGGCTCGCAGATTAAATTGTGGCAAGGCAGAAAGAGCTCTCGACAGTCATACACAACTCTGTGGCGACGAGGCATAGTGACTTATGCCACAGTGTAAAGCTTACAGATACAGTGATTTGACTTACTGTCGGCACCATTGTTGTTCTGTTACCAAGTTTAGTTATTTTTTACTCTATACCACCGTCGGACATGCGCGTTAGACAGCCAATGAGAAGCCAGTCAGTCGGTACTCACTACTCTGTGATCTCTTCACTATTGCACACACTTACTGCACAATCGACCATCGACTCGATCATAGTTGTTGAGTAATGAAAGATTGTATATTATGTGGCTCTCGACAGTATACGATTTAGTACTATGCGACTCGGTCAACTATGAAACAACAACAATCGAGTCCAACAGACAACCATCGAGAGTCATCGAGATGTTTGAACAATCGAGACAATCGATTAAAACATCTCGTATCGCGCATCACTAACTGCTCTGTCTTTTCGACACCACGCGAACACTTCAAGGTTAAATCCATTTTTAAAAATTCGACATAAGCGATTCTTCCATTTAACCACATATATATACGGACGGTGGTTCGTGCTAAAGAAGAGGACCGCCTGCAATCCACCCTCCTGCTTACAAAGCAAGTGAACGTATTGTACTTAAACATTTATATGTTACGCTCATTACCCGGGTTTGGTTAATACCATTCATTTCGTCAGTGTACCAGATTATGACGCCGGCAGTGTTGGTGGTGAATTATATTATTTTATATGCTTTTTTTATGTATTCCCATTTCGACGAGAAAAGATCAAAGCACAAAAGTATCTCGAGGCATATAATATAATTGACTGTTTATCTCTGAATAACAGACGGCATTCGCACCATTACTATTTTCCATTTTACCACTTCCCGTTGTTTTCTACATTTTTAAACTTCAACTTTTTTTTTTAATAGCAATGTGCGAATGTAGGAATTATAGGAAATTAGGATAAGGTAGGCAATTTTAGGAGCATAGGAGTTTGACAGGTAATCGGGCATGGCCTTGCTTAAGGAACCATCTCGATACTCATCTGGAATAATTGAGGGAAACCATGGAAAACCTCAAACAAGATGGCCGGTACAGGAATTACCGTTTCTCGACGTGAGGCAGTAGGAAAAAGTCTTAGAACACGGATAAGTTTAAAGCACTCTTGATAAGATTTTATTATATTTTCTACACGGTAATTTTGATTATTTATTACAGACGTTAACCAACCGCGGGTTATGTCTGTAACATTCATTTAGCACACTTACTGTTTACAGGCAGGGAGGATGTTTGTAATAAAATTACTGCCCTCTGTTATTTCATTTTTATTACAATTTATTTATTTACGTACAGAGAGTACTAGTCCAAGCTCTGACCGTACAAAAGTCTACTCGACAAGTGACAACACTACTAAAATTTTATTTTTGAATTTAACAGATAAAAAACTCGGGTCGCAGTGCCAAACCCTGCCGACAATATAGTGTATTTGCTAATACAGGCATTGTGGCATTATTATGTGAACTTAAGTTTGTTTTTTGACAAAATAAAAATTTAACCCCTTAATACATCCCTTAAAATAATTAATTTTTTCTAAATTTCGATATTAGACATGGCTTTTATCAGTACAGCATCTGCACCAAATTAAATACACCCTTCCATAAGTAAATCCATATCAACAAACTAGTGTTTTCATAAAATTTGAAAGTCCGGTCCTGTCGGGCCGATTTTATTAAAATTTTAGCAGCACAATTTAATCTTTACTAATGAGTTAAATTTCAATTTTGAAACGATTTTGACAATTTTTTGGTATTTTTGGGCCCAAAAACTTTTTGGAACCCCTAAATACAACCCTGAAAATGGTCCGATCCGGCCCATTTTAAATAGGCTTCAATGTGTGTACCAAATTTCGTTTAAATCGATTAAGTCTGTCGAGAGTTATCGTGTACACACACACACACACACACACACACACATATATATATATATATACATTTTCAAAAATGGTGCCAAATTGTTCACGAGGCTACGAAACGTCGAGAAATTTTGGTCCGACCCCTAGGTCCCGCCATCTGACCGACGCCAATAGTGTATGTGCCATATTCTATGGCAAATACACTAATAATATGATGAACAACATTAAATAGGCCGAGAGCTAGTGACAATTTTTTGGTGTTATTTATTCAAGCCCTTATTTTTATTTTTTCGTTGGAGAGCAGCCAATTATATAATTGTTTCGAAACATATAGGAAAAAATCATTTTACCAACCAGTGGACACAGTCAGGATTCTAACCGGAACCTTTCCAATTTCGCGTCGGAATGAGCTTACTAGAATATTATGTGGTAATACCGTTTATAGCATTGATATATCTAGGTATGTATTTATTAATATTTCCCATTAAAGGGAATTCGAAATAATTTTCACTTTCATGTTGGGCTCTCGCTGGTTCGAGGATTCACTTCATATTATAGCTATTGAATTAGCAGATATGAATTGACACTCGCATGTAGTGAAAATCTATTGATTCTGAAGCATATAAGGAGAATATTAATTTAGCAATCATGTCACAGTTGAGTATTGTAAGCTCATTCCGACGCGAAATTGGAAAGGTTCAGGTTAGAATCCTGACTGTGACCACTGGTTGGTAAAATGATTTTTTCCTATATGTTTCGAAACAATTATTTAATTGGCTGCTCTCCAACGAAAAAATCTTTCAATTGCATACAGCCGTATAAAAAAAATATTATTACCTTATTTTTATGTTCCTCCGCCGGTATTGCAAGTCGATTGACTTGTTGAGAGCTACCGAAACCCATCCTACAGTCAGTCGGTGTTGGGGGTTGATTAACCCCCTGCCTGTGTAAGGTCACCGACTGAGTCCGTCATTACCTGACCAACCGTTCCCCTACGACCCGCGCCCCCTGGCGACTGTTGCGGCACCAGTGCGTTGTGCCATCGCCAGGTGTCCTACCGTTATTTCCTCCGCCGTTCTAGACAAGGGGTACGCCCCTCCAGTACCGTTGTATATATTTTTCCTATTTTGGAAACCAAGACTTTTGATTTATATCGAGTCATACCGTTGCTCAGTAAAGTAGGGATTTAGTTTATATAGTCATTTAGATCCTCCGGTCTCATTTAACATATGTACATATTCTGTCTTACTTTTTGTAAAGGGTACTTTTTATTTTTATCTTTGTTTCTAAGTAAATTTTATTATAGAAAATACGCTGGCTATTCATTTCATATACAGTATTCCGTCTCCACTGGCTTCGTACCCTGGATTCCGGCGAGCTATTCGCCCGATGCAAAGCAGTGGACCTGTGCGAAACATGTACGCGAACACCTAAAAAGCCACGGCGTTGCAAATTCAATATTAAAATTTTAGTAGTGTTATGCAGTAGACTTTTGTACGGTTAGAGTTTGGACTATAGTACTAACCTAAGTTGTTGAGTGTTGGGTTAGCTTACATAAGTAATGCAAATAAGCGGTGCGATAATTATGTGAAGTTGAAGACGTGTTGATATGATACCTACTAATAATATCATGCCTTTTTGGAAGTTTCATTTAATTTTCATGGAATCATACGGTGGGTTTCAACTTTCACAAAGCTTTAGCAGAATATTTGGGTTTCTCTCAAGAGCGTAAAATAAGAAACTGAAAGTGGGGTGCACTTAACATTTTTCAGTATTGGTATCTATTTGTAATTTTTACTTCCCACCTCTAGGGAAGTAATGAATTTAGTCCGAAAAAAATATTCCGAGATTTTAACAGATCTTCACGTTTTGAGACCCTAGCAATCGTTTAAGATCATTTTCTTACTGATGTCTGTGGGTGTCTGTGTGTAGGTATGTGTGTGTAGGTATGTGGTCAATTTTTCGCCTTCGATATCGTAAAAACGGAACAACATACGGCCATGCCGATTGTTCTATTGTGTTTATCAGCCTTTAACTTAGATCTTATTAGATTTTGAGTCAAATCGGTTTAGTGGATCCTGAGATATTAAAAAAAACGTTCTCAATGTCACGTATTAACATAGGTAAAAAAAATATAAATGAATTCTAGATGTTATAATATGAAAAAAATGTAAATATTTTTTTCTCTAAAATGTACAGTTTTCGAGAATAAAAATATTTTACTAAAAAAAATAAAAATTGTACGTAAATCAAGGTAACCTTGATTTTTGATATATTAAGCTAGCCATCAGTAGATCACTAAACAAAAAAGAGGACCATGTTTTTAAAAAAAGAATGTTTATTTTTTGCAAATATTTACTAGGTGGGAAGTATAGGACTGGTCATCAGTTGATTTTTTTTGCAGTATTTGACCCGAATCAAGCAAATTATGCGTAAATCTTTTTCAAAGTGTACATTTTTTCCCTGCACTATTCGACTTGATTTTGGCTGATTCTTGCTCGCAGTTAATAAAACCGGCCAAGTGCAAGTCAGACTCGCGCACCAAGGGTTCCGTACACTGGCTTGCCAAGTTGGGTGAGAAAATTCCAAACAATTTATATTGTTTTTGATTAATATGTATCACTTTTGAAGGAATAAATAAATAAATAATTAATTAAATAAATAAAAGAAAAATAAATAAAATATATAAATATAATAAATAAATATAATAAATAAAATAAATAAATAAATACCTAATAAATAAAAAAACAATAAAGAATTAGGTAGGGGTAAAAAACTAACAGATTTATTTTTTGAAAAAGGTTTCTTACTTACTTATATTTTATTTTGTTCTTTTTAGTGTTTCAACATTTTTCCGTATCAAATTTAATTAAATTACCTACCTATATTTTTAATGTAAAAAAATATATTAACAGAATATTTGATGAATAAAAAAACAAACAAAAATATTGCGATCCGAAACCCAGGATCAAACCAGGGACATTTAGATCTACCAACTGAGCCAGCCGAACGATGTTGGTAACCGGTCATAGTGCAGTATAGCAGTACGACTCCATCCGTACTGCTATATGTACTATTAGCGTGCAACAACATTAATTTATTAAAATTAATTGATTATTTAATTCTAAATATTATTTGTCAGGATTCATGCCATAACAACACACAACGTATGACAATTTCAACTAGTTTCCTTTTACCGCTTGTGAGATAGAGCCTTGTTACATACGAACGGACGGACAGACATCGTAGACTTAGTAATAAGGTTCCGTTCAGAGGTACCGTGTAATAGTTTATTTAAAGGTTCTTTAATAACTTAATAATTTTGTAAATTTATACATTTTTATTGTATTTAATAATTTGTATAAATTTTAATTACAATGTTAGGTACACATATCAACTGACATAGTAACGTCTTGCGATACACTCCAAACTTCCTTTATGACCAAATTCTATTACTATTATATATCAATAGAATTGCTTACCTCGCGTTGTCGAACTAGAACAGTTTTAAGTTAGTAATTGTTTATTAATTATGTTCTGACTTTGCATATCTAAGCATTTCTAATGACACCATTACTATTCCTAATTACTAAATCTAGTACAATCTTGTACAATACATATTTACATCATAGGTACTACAACGAAACCCTAAAAATATAGTATCTACTGACATAAAATAGGTATTATACTTACTGAAAGTTAAATGGTGCAAAATAAAAGTCATCAGATGTTTTTATATAAAAATGATGTTAAAAGTTCAACACGTAATTATTATGCACATTAAGATTTTTATCAAACATTTTGATTTATTATTCAGGGAAAAATTTAAAATTTAAATTAATTATGTCCTCTATAGGTTGTAAACATTTATTCATTGTCTCGCTGTAAAAAAATTTGGTCATTAGCTACTTCCAGAGACGGACTTCTGCCAACCGTAAAATAAATACGTTATTTTTCATTTGCTTATACATAATATAGTCGAAGAGTTGGTGACAATTTTCAATGATTATTTTCTTTTTATGAAGAGGGAGGCATACAATACACAAAGATTTCAACCTTGAAGCAATAATAATTGTGATCATTATTTTTTACATATTGGGGGTGTTCCGCATCCCGCTATCTCGCAAAATACTTACTCAGGGAACTTTAATATGTCTCCCTCAACATCTTTACAAAAAGAACGCCTTGAATAGATAATCACTGAAAATTGTCACCAGCTCTTAGATATACAATCTACTTATTAGACATCATCAACAACTTATTTAGAAAGTTGACGCTAATGACCTCTGTTGTCGAGCGTCTATAATCTACAATTCAATTCTATTTAGAAAGTTTATATTTTAAATCCTTTCAACTTACTCCAAGCAGAATGGAAAATGTGCGTGCGAAAAGGTTTTACTTTATGTAATCAATTTTGGATATTTAATTACAGGGCGTGAGTGTTAATAATCGCAATTTATAAATCATTTTTTTACCTTTTTTGTCTGCATAACATTTTTTTTAATGTGGCTGTGCCAATAATGCGACAAAATTGTTACACATAACTCGTTTGATGTAATGCCTCAATAGGGTCGTTCCGGATTGGAATCTACGTTATAAAAAGATAATATAACAATTTTTTTTTTGAATTTTTCGGAAGCTTTTTCTACAAGAAAAAAGGAGTGTATGTGTACTATGTACGTACGTCAGAAGTTATACTACTTTTACGTAACAAAACAAAAATAACTCCAAAAATTTTATCCCGCGTACCAGTACTAAACGTTTGTAAAAAAGACGATAAAATAATAAAACAAAGATATTAAATAAATTAATTTAATTTAATAAATTGTTAATTTATTAAATATATTTATTTATTATATTTATATCTAATTATTTATTAAAAAAAAAATGAATGTTTGTGTTGAGATTTGAACACGAGACCTATTGCAAATGAAGCCACGACGTTACCGTTAGACCATGGAGACGTCTTATAGCAGCGCTATAAAATAGGATATTATAATCAAGAAAAATAATAATGTGAAATCAGTACGGTTTAGAGTACAAACTCATATTTAACGAAACGGCACACACGAGCATTTGTATGGCAAAAGCTTTTATTAATGTTATTCAAAACCGAAAACGCTCTTGTCACATTAAGACTGGTGTAACGACTAGTTATTACTTACGACTAACTTCATGGTGATACATTTTCGTGTTGTGACGCGATGCGCGCGCATCCTAAAAATTCACTCTCATCTTTTTTTCCATAACGCGCCAAAAGAAATTTGTTTCTTTAAAATATCAAGTTCAACATAAACCTTTTTAAGGTAATATTTTTCTCAGGAGGTTTACAGCCAATTTTCATTATACATATATTTTTTTCCTAATATTTTTATGCATAAAATTGTATTCTATAAATTCTGTAATTTCTGTAATTGTTTTAGGTCATGATTAAGGACTGATATGGTCCGAAACGTCGGCTCTTTGTTTAATTTCTAGAAAAACAATATAGATTCTTATATGTGAAGAACTGTTTTTAATTAAAAACAGAAAAGTGCTGATCCTGATGATAATGAAAGAAGACAGCTTTGAAATGGCTTAAGGATCCAAAAATAATAAGCAAATACTGTTAATATTGCATTTTTTTTCCACAATAAAAAATCAAATCAAATTCTATAAAACATAAAGTTTTCAGTATTTTTGTGTACAAAATCAAATCAATAAAACAACTTTTTTTTACACTTCAATAAAACCAAATAAAATGTTAGTATGTTTTTTTAGGTTTTTGGACAATTTTACTGTCACGTTTGACGGCATTTGGTAAGTTAATCAATATTTGTTATATATTATTTTTTAAGTATTTTTCCTAACACAATTTTATAATTTTTATACAGAGCTCTGAGGATGAGAATATAATTCTCGAAACGTCAGCTAATAAATGCAATATTAACAGTATTTGCTTATTATTTTTGGATCCTTAAGCCATTTCAAAGCTGTCTTCTTTCATAGATTCTTATAGCCTTTCTTCCTGTTTTCAATAAAAGCATATTTTGTTAATTAATAATAAGGTGCTATCAAAAGAAATTTCTGCAAAAGAAGTATAACTTCAAAAAAAAAATTTCAATGTAATTTTAAACATAGAATTACACCGGCGTATAAATCTATTTAATATAAATAAAATTAGTCGACATTAACAATACGTTAATACTACAAAAACTAAAAATATTGTTGACTATATGTATATCAAAAGTGAATTTAAATTTTAAAGTAAGATAGACTAGTTCAGTTTAACTTGGTACACATTTCTGAATATTATAGTTAGCTCATAACGAAATGAAATTGTGCGACAAAAACATCCGCAAAGATAATATAAAGAATACGTTATACGCAACATACAAAATCCATCTAGACGCATGTGTAGGGTGGAAAACTGAGAATATAATATATAAACAACGTCGTCCTCCAGGAATGACCAACCAAAAACCCGAACTTGGTGCGTTGCGCTAGACGCACCGTAACGAGGTCATGGGACACCATTTGGCATCAAAGCTTACATGATCAAAAGCTTCTGATATTCGCTAACTCAACTGACCAACACAGAAAATATGTGTGTGGCACGAAAACAGAATGTCACAACATTTTTTCGTAACGAGATTTGTGTTCATCAAACCGAAATGATTACGTAATATAGTGATAGAAGCAATCGAGTGGAAATAATTGGAATATCCTATTAATAGAGTGCGTTCCAATCAAATGCCATGTTGACCACATTGATTAATTAATAATGAATTGTAAAGCAGGACGCGCAACGAATCGACTCGATACGACTCGAAATAGAAAGGAACAATCGACACTTGGATAATTTAAAGGATCAATGGGTCGTCCGTCCGTCTGACTCAAGGCTCTATCTCACAAACGGTAAGAGGTAGCTATTTGAGGTGTGCCGTCAGTTGATCCCAGCAATTTGATACCACGACAACTGATCCCACGACATTTGATCCCAAAAAATTGTCTATAAACTAACAGAGCCTGATAAGTAATAAAGTTATTAAATTTTATTAATTTAATGAAATAATTTAATCGAGGGAAATTTATTTGAATTAAATTTGTAGACATTATGATATATTTGTAATTACATTGATATTCGAATTCTAACGAATGTAATAGTAAATATAATGTGTTTATGAGTTAATAATCCTTTAAAGATTATGTAAAGATCAAGTTGAATAATTCACTTTTATTTATCATTTCTCGGGATACGTCGTAATTTTGTCAAATATCGTATTTTTTAAATTTTGTTGAAAAATTACCTATTGTACATAGAAACTTCGAAACATCAGATGTGCAGGCAATTTGGTCTTTCACATTATAACGAATTGTTAAATATGCCATTAAAGTTTATGAAAAGTCAGCGTGATAATTTGTTATTAATTCATAAAATACAATATTTGACAAAATTACGACGTATCCCGGGCAATGATAAATAAAAGTGAACTTGATCATTACATAATCTCTAAAGGATTATTAAATAATAAACACATTATACTATTACATCCGTTAGAATTCTAATAACAATGTAATTACAAATATATCATAACGTCTACAAATTTAATTCAAACAAATTTCCCGACAAAGGGAATAATCGATTAAATTATTTCATTAATTTAATAAAATTTAATAACTTTATTACTTATCAGACGCTATTAGTTTATAGACAATTTTTTGGGATCAAATGTCGTGGGATCAATTGTCGTTGGGATCAAATGTCGTTGGGATCAATTGTCGTGGGATCAAATGTCGTGGTATCAAATTGCTGGGATCAAATGTCATGGAACCGCTATTTGAAATTTTAACAGATTGTGTGTTGTATAGTGGCATAAATCCTGGCAAATAATAATTAGAATTAAATAATCAGTTAATTTTAATAAATTTATGTTTTTTTATTTTACTACAAGTGCACTGACTCCAGCCGTACTTTTATACTATTTATATTATTTTTTATTGCATCATCAAAGAGCTCAAACCGAACCTAGAATATATTATTATGTGAAAGTAGTGATGGGCGATTACGGGATGTTTTTACAATCGAAATAATTGTAATCGTTCATAATAACAATCGAGTCCACAATCGACTCGGAGTTTGATTTTACAATCGAAATGTTTGATTGTTCAAGTCGATTATTTGCCACATAGGTTATAGCAATAGCAGCGAATGAGAATACATATTATAGTCGCGATTCAAGGTTATATGCTAGTCGACTGACGTTCACGCGACTCGTTGATTGTTCACTGTTTACACTGTTCAGTCGATACTCACTACTCTGTGATCTCTTCACTATTGAATTCGTATTTCGCGTTTACTGCATAATTGCCCATGTTGAGTGATGAACGATTGTATATTACGTGGCTCTCGACAGTGTACGATTCAGTACTATGCGACTCGGTCTCGGTGAACTATGAAACAACAATAATCGAGTCCAAGTGACAACCATCGCGAGTCAATTTAAAAACTAGGGCCGTGTTTGATGTTTTTTTTTATATAAACTCCCCCTTGGCTTCAAGTATTTAATCCCATGTGCCAGACACAAAATTATAAGGATTAAACAAACAAGGATTAAAGGAACCAACACCTTTTCACGCCAGAGGCCCTCGCAGCATTAGGAACCCAATACAAACACAGGATTCAGACCTTGGAAAAACACACAAAATGGCTACTGTTATTATATAGGTGGAGGGCTCATATTATGTCTGGCACAAAATTCATTTAAAATTTCAGATACCTCGAAAATAACCGAACTTAGGATGTGACTTAAATTGAGAGGGAAGAAAATTTTTTTCTCTCGTAGACGTTGCCATAAATAATATTGTTCTGGTGCATTATTGAAAGGCCACCTTTTGAGAATCTCTGTACTGCAAAATGGACACGGTCATAAACTTTGCTTGTGTAACAGTACAGTGTAAAAAATATAGCTGTGCAGGTAATATTAAGTGACAACTTTGACCTTTCGTCTGACTTGACTGAAAAACATCTTTATCACCTTAATATGTTCCGGAAGTTTTAGGTTACGAAAAGTAGATGCCTACATAATAATAGGTTACATTATTTTTAAAAATATGTTACCGTATCTTTCGGTTTGGCGCAGTGATCTAAGTTGTTGAGCGTCTATAATCTACAATTTTTCTTTATTTCTCTCTATTATTATCATCGAACCTAACAGATTATGTGATGAAAAACATCAAGTCAGTGGCAGACTAATAATTTTTTTTATCATTAACTTCCCATTGAAAGTTATTGTAATGGGTCCGAAAATCAAAATATATAACAAATTTTTATGTTTCAAGGTCACTACACTATTTTTACACTATTTTTAGAAAGATGCCGGTGTGTGTGTATGTGTGTAATGCAATAAAAATTTTAGTAGTGTTGTCCATAGTTAAAGTGACCATCCGTCCCGATTTAGACGGGACAGTCCCGATTTTGAGCCACGAGTCCTGATTCAACAAGCGTCCCGCTTTTGTCCCGTTTTCATTAAATCACGTGCATTAAGAATGTTTATTTTTTGTCATTAGAGATTTTTACCCACTCTAAGTATTTTGTTTATCAATAATTATAAAGATTGATACCTACCTTAAAAAATTCGACTGATGACCAGTCCTATACTTCCCACCTAGTAAATATTTGCAAAAAATAAACACTCTTTTTTTTTTATTCTTTGACTAGGCCCAAATAACCTTAGCTGTTGGTGGTCTTTAAAACACAATTTAATTTTTATTCTTTGAAAAAAGCATGGCCCTCTTTTTTGTTTGGTGATCTACTGATGGCTAACTTAATATAGCAAAAATCATGGTTACCTTGATTTACGTACAATTTTTATTTTTACTTCCCACCTCTACTATGGTAGGGAAGTAATGGATTTAGTCCGAAAAAAATATTTCGACATTTTAACAGATTTTCACGTTTTGAGACCCTAGCAATCGTTTAAGATCATTTTCTGACTGATGTCTGTATGTGTGTGTGTGTGTGTGTATGTGGTCAATTTTTCGCCTTCGATATCTTAAGAACGGAACAACATACGGGCATGCCGATTGTTCTATTGTGTTTATCAGCCTTTAACTTAGATCTGATTAGATTTTGAGTCAAATCGGTTCAGTGGATCCTGAGATATTCAAAAAAACGTCCTCAATGTCACCTATTAACATAGGTAAAAAAAAATATAAATGAATTCTAGATGTTATAATATGAAAAAAATGTAAATATTTTTTTTCTCTAAAATGTATAGTTTTCGAGAAAAAAAATATTTTACTAAAAAAAATAAAAATTGTACGTAAATCAAGGTAACCATGATTTTTGCTATATTAAGTTAGCCATCAGTAGATCACCAAACAAAAAAGAGGGCCATGCTTTTTTCAAAGAATAAAAATTAAATTGTTTTTTAAAGACCACCAACAGCTAAGGTTATTTGGGCCTAGTCAAAGAATAAAAAAAAAAAGTTTTTTTTTGCAAATATTTACTAGGTGGGAAGTATAGGACTGGTCATCAGTCGAATTTTTTTTAGTAAAATATTTTTTTTCTCGAAAACTATACATTTTAGAGAAAAAAAATATTTACATTTTTTTCATATTGTAACATCTAGAATTCATTTATATTTTTTTTTACCTATGTTAATACGTGACATTGAGGACGTTTTTTTGAATATCTCAGGATCCACTGAACCGATTTGACTCAAAATCTAATCAGATCTAAGTTAAAGGCTGATAAACACAATAGAACAATCGGCATGCCCGTATGTTGTTCCGTTCTTAAGATATCGAAGGCGAAAAATTGACCACATACACACACACACACATACAGACATCAGTCAGAAAATGATCTTAAACGATTGCTAGGGTCTCAAAACGTGAAAATCTGTTAAAATCTCGAAATATTGTTTTCGGACTGAATCCATTACTTCCCTACCATAGTAGAGGTGGGAAGTAAAAATAAATAATATTTAAAATAAAAATATTAGCGAGTTTTTGGGGGTTTCTAGCTAGTTTTTTGGGGTTTCTAGCGAGTTTTTGGGGATTTCTAGCGAGTTTTTGGGGGTTTCTAGCGAGTTTTTGGGGGTTTCTAGAGAGTTTTTGGGGGTTTCTAGCGATTTTTTGGGGGTTTCTAGCGAGTTATTGGGGGGTTCTAGCGAGTTTTTGGGGATTTCTAGCGAGTTTTTGGGGGTTTCTAGCGAGGTTTTGAGGATTTCTAGCGAGTTTTTGGGGGTTTCTAGCGAGTTTTTGAGGGGTTTTTAGCGAGTTTTTGGGGATTTCTAGCGAGTTTTTGGAGGTTTATAGCGAGTTTTTGGGGGTTTCTAGCGTGTTTTTGGGGTTTTCTAGCGAGTTTTTGGGGGTTTCTAGCGCGTTTAAGGCTTTTTTGGGCGTGGAACCTAACGGTTGCCTGCGCAGGGTTTTTACAGACCTTGTCCCGCTTTTTGATTTCAGGATTTGGTCACTTTATCCATAGTAGACTTTTTTACGGTTAGAGCTTGGACTATCATGTTACATCGAAGATATGCGATTACTCGCATAAGAAGTTGCACTTCTAAAAGGACACATATTATAGGTATATTAAGGCTAGCGAGTAAAGTCATTAGTTATTCTCAGCTGGTGTTCCTCGCATAAACACTGTCCTTTCTCATTCACAGACAATCGGGTCTTTGCATTTATTACATCCCATCTATCTATTGAAGTCTCCAAATAAGATAATTTCACTTCAGCTGCCTTTTCCCATTAAATTTAATAATTCACTAACGTTATAATCATTGGCGTAACTATACAGGGTGGCAGGACTGGCAAAAAGCAAGAGACCCCAGCTGCAAGGAACCCCGCAGCAGCTAACAATAAGTAGATATGCAGCACACAACTCGACAAGTCTGCCACTGGGCAAGGTGCAAACGACAACCACTATGAATATAACTGAAAGTGAAATATGACACTTTCCACGCGTCCTGTGGCGGCAGCGCTGTACAAGAAATAGTTAAGCCATTATTGCAATTCACAAGGCTACTGGGCAAGGTGCAAACGACAACCACTATGTATAAAACTTAAATATGGTTCTTTCCACGCGCTTATGTTTTACAATATTCTGATGACACTGTACATTATACAATTGTATAATATTATTATCAAATTGATCAATAAAACTCTCTTGTACTATTTCATTGTTAAATAATTATTTGACTATATACCTTCATCCATTCACACGCACACAACCTCCACAAATATTTGTTTTTTTTTTGTCATGATTCCCGAACTCACATAAGAAATTACAGTTAAAAAATAATGATGCGCGATAAGAGATGTTTTAGTCGATTGTCTCGATTGTTCAAACATCTCGATAACTTTCGATGGTTGTTACTTGGACTCGGTTGTCGTTGTTTCATACTTCACCGAGACCGAGCCGCATAGTACTGAATTGTACACTGTCGAGAGCTACACAATAAACAATCGTTCATTACTCAATAACTGTGGTCGAGTCGATGATCGATTGTGCAGTAATCGCGTAATACGAATTCAATAGTGAAGAGAGCACAGAGTAGTGAGTACCGACTGAACAGTGAACAATCAACGACGAGTCGTGTGAACGTCAGTCGTCTAGCATATAACCTTGAATCGCGATTATATGTATTATTATTCGCTGCTATTGCTATAACCTATGTGGCAAATAATCGACTTGAACAATCGAACATTTCGATTGTAAAATCAAACTCCGAGTCGATTGTGGACTCGATTGTTATTATGAACGATTACAATTGTTTCGATTGTAAAAACATCTCGTATCGCCCATCACTAGTCTGCAAAGCGTACTAAGTTTTCGTTTCTTTCATATTATTATGCGTGTTCTTATATATAGATATCTCGGATGTCTTTCCAATTTTTCCTTCCGTTAATTATGGTGAGGAACATTTATTTTTGTTGTAGAGTTCAAATTAATAGATTTTTTCGTTGGAGAGCAGCCAATTATATAATTGTTTCGAAACATATAGGAAAAAATCATTTTACCAACCAGTGGTCACAATCAGGATTCTAACCTAAACCTTTCCACTTTCGCGGCGGAATGTCACGATTGAGTATTGTAAGCTCATTCCGCCGCGAAAGTGGAAAGGTTCAGGTTAGAATCCTGATTGTGACCACTGGTTGTTAAAATGATTTTTTTCTATGTTTCGAAACAATTATATAATTGGCTGTTCTCCAACGAAAAAATCTTTCAATTGCATTTCAGCCGTATAAAAAAACTATTATTAGTTCAAATTAATATTCAATATGCCAAAGGGCCCACCATAAAAATATGCAAGGGGTCCAAGTTTATAGTTACACCACTGGTTATAACGATTTGCGATGCTCACAGAATGTCTGTTTCAAACCTTGTTCCTTTAGATACCCAAATTTGGGTAATTAAAGTGTGTCAACTGATTGATTTTCATATCTGAATAGTAGATTGTGTATAGCCAACCTATCAGGACAGCCGCAGATTTGCTGTCTGATATATTTTCACTACTTAATTGTTATGTGAATAAGATGTGGACTTAATTAAGGGCGAAAAAAAATTCGACTGATGACCAGTCCTATACTTCCCACCTAGTAAATATTTGCAAAAAATAAACACTCTTTTTTTATTTTTTGAAAAAAGCATGGCCCTCTTTTTTGTTTGATGATCTACTGATGGCTAGTAATATAGCAAAAATCATGGTTACCTTGATTTACGTACAATTTTCTTTTTTTAGTAAAATATTTTTTTTCTCGAAAACTATACATTTTAGAGAAAAAAAATATTTACATTTTTTTCATATTATAACATCTAGAATTCATTTATACTTTTGTTTACCTATATGTTAATACGTGACATTGAGAACGTTTTTTTTAATATCTCAGGATCCACTGAACCGATTTGACTCAAAATCTAATCAGATCTAAGTTAAAGGCTGATAAACACAATAGAATAATCGGCATGGCCGTATGTTGTTCCGTTTTTACGATATCGAAGGCGAAAAATTGACCACACACACATCACACACACACATACATACAGCAGTCAGAAAATGATCTTAAACGATTGCTAGGGTCTCAAAACGTGAAGATCTGTTAAAATCTCGAAATATTTTTTTCGGACTAAATCCATTACTTCCCTACCATAGTAGAGGTGGGAAGTAAAAATCGTTTGATTTAATTATTTATTCAGTAACCCATCCACAGAAACTCAAACCATGTTGAGATTTCCAAGTTTTAACCAATCAAATCTCAGAAATTTAGCAGAAAGACGTAATACTTATAGAAACTCTGTATATTATATAATAGACAGTGGAAAACTTTCACCACTTTCATATTATGTCCCTTCAAAAGCTTCTGAAGTTTTGTTTTGGGATTAATGTTTGGAAGTTAGAAGCAACTAGCTTAACGGAACGAAAATTATTAACATAATCTTTCTTTATGGTAATGCACAAGAAGTTTCGATAAAATAATAAATATATTTAGGTGTGTTTTTAAGATCTATATCAGTGTTTCCTAAACTGTTTGGTCTACGGACCCCTCAGAGATCAACAAAATTGTTCCAGGCTCCCATTACTATAAATCAAGAGTAATAATGTAATGTTATTATTTAATTTTTGGAAGTGTAAATTTCATTTTATAACTTTTGTTGTCGCGCTACAATAACATCCAAAAGTTTCGTTCATAATACGCTGTAAAACAATAAATAAGTATAGTGTTAAATGTAAAAAAATTTTGTTAGAGATTGTACCTAAACTGTTGTTCACATAGTAACACATATTTCACTTAGCTTGTTCGCTTGGATTATACAAAAATGTCAATCTTTTCTCACAAATTGTTGAACTTTGCGTTATTATATCTCAACAATAAAAAGGTCAATAATTTTTGGATTTTCTTTTTTAAACTCAGAACAAAAAAACATCAATGAACAGTTAGTTTTTTGAAAATTTCTGACTGTTACTTTTTTTTTAAATTAAAAAACTTTTCAAAAACACAACCTTTCCTATGCTTTCCGTGTTAATTATCCGAACTTTAATTAAGTTTATCTCGAGTTAGAGATGGTCAATCAACTTCAAATTTTAATGGTATTTGTATTATAGTATTCTTAATGAGTATACGAAAATTTAGAATTTTCTGACACTGTGCCCATAGCACAACTACATTAAGCTGGTTACACTTTGTTACACTAGGCCGCACTAGTGTAAACTTTCATCAAGAAGCGTGTTCGACTGTTCAGTGTAGTGAGCAGTGTATTGTGTTCGGCTTTTATTTACTTTTATTTCACATACACAAATTTTTATTAATATGTACCTTCAAAAAAAGAAAAAGAAAAATGATCAATATAATCACATCCAATTTATTTTATATCATGGGCAGAAAATTTATATTTGACACATCAAAGATGTTGAATGTTGATGTTATGATTATGAGTTTCAAATATTCTTTTTTATGTAATTACAATTTATATAAATAATACAACATACAAACGAATTCAAGTTTGATAATTTGTTTTCCATCTGACAACGTAAAGGGGGGTCTAGCCCCCTCCCTCCCGCCTAGAACTTTTTTCATCCGAAGATAGATTTTTTAACTTCCCACTGGAAGTTATTGTAATGGGTCCGAAAATCGAAATCAAAAAGGAAAAAAAATTTTTATATTTCAAGGTCACTACACTATTTTTACACTACTTTTAGAAAGATGTCTGTGTGTGTGTGTGTGTGTGTGTGTGTGTACGTACGTACGTACGTACGTACGTACGTACGTACGTACGTATGTGTCCATTTCTTTCTAAGACGAAATCTCGAGAACGAAAAATGATATCGACTACGTTGGGGTGCCAATCGACGCGTATTAACGTAAATATGATCTGAAAGGAATTTTTTTAAAATCGGTTCAGCCGTTCTTTTTTCTTAACCAAATAACCTCCAAAAAAGTAGATTTTACACAATATCTCGCGAATAAAAAATTATATCGACTTCGTAAGGGTGTCAATCGAGGCGTGTTAACGTCATTTTGATCCGACATAAATTTTATAAAAATCGGTTCAGCCGTTTTTTTTTTTTTTTTTTTTTTTTTTAATTATTGATGTTTTAATGATTAAAATGATTACTTTTCTGTGTAATATCTAATTTAATAATTATTATTAAATATTTATCAAACTGGGAAGTTCGTCGTGTGGACCTCAAGGGTCGCACTTTAGTCCTAATAAACGACCCACCTCACGGCTTGTTCTTCAAATTGAAACTAAATGTCCCTTCGTGAGGCGCTATTTATGCCAAATTAAAAAAATTTGATTTCAGGTTTTTCTAATAATAAGTATGTATTAGATGGTTTTGGTATCACGACAAAAGGACGCGTCAATTTGGACGCTGGACAAAAGAACGCGTCAATTTGGACGCGGGACAAAAGGACGCGGTCATTTGGACGCGAGACAAAAAGTCGCAAGGGACAAAAGGACGCGGAGAAATTTGGACGCAAGACATTAGGTCGCCTTCCATTTGGACGCAAAAGGCGCATTTTTATTATTATATATGCAGAGTCTCTCTTACTCTTTTCTGATATAATTGTGGCTTTAGCATCGAGGGAGAAAAGTTGATAATATTTTTAGATGTAAGTCAGTTAATCATGTTTTTTTGGAGTTACTGTAATATTTTTTAAATTCGATTCAGTTTGCAGTGTAGGTATATTTTTTATTATAAAAGATAATACTCCGCATTTAAATATAAAAATTAAAAAAGCAAAACACGGTCACTCGGAGTTAAATAAAAATATATTAACTATATAATAACTAAAATTGAACTAGTTTTCGACCTGCATTAGGATCATGACCACGTCCTTTTGTCGCGCGTCTAAATTGACGCGTCCATTTGTCGTAGAACCGATGGTTTTACGTCAGCTCTACTGAACATTTTTTTCAATATTTTCAGAAGCACCCAGTAGAGCGGCCAGACGCATCTTAAGATCAAAACGGACTTTTTAAGTTCAAAAATAAGGTCGGGAAAGTATAAATCAGGGGTTCCCAATCTTTTCTTTACTGCTACTCCCTTTACAGGTTGTAATTTTTTGCGACGAAAAGAAGATACCTGTGTGTAGCCCTAGCAGACAATAAAATTACTTTATTATTCAAAGAAAACTCCAAAGATTATAGAATTTTAATTATTATTTATTAGATTATAATTCTAGTAATTAAAAAACATAAAAAACTATAAACAATACAATTAATGAACAGGATGAACTTGCTTCTCTGAACATAACTTCTCAAATTGGGACAGAAGTTCTGAAATTGCGATTCCCCTAGGATAGCGCCGCGACGCACAGTTAAGGAACCTCAGGTATAAATAGTGGACACCTGTATTTTTATTTTTTTCGTTACAAAAGACGCATTATTTAATAATTAGTCGGTATTTTCTGTGTAGTTTTAATTAATAGAAAACTCCTATTTAGATTAAATTATCACAAAATAAAAAAATGGAAATTTTACCTTTTTGTGTTGTCTCGAAACTTTGTACATAGAATAATACATTAAAGTTGAAAAAAAACGGATCCCGGAAGTACCTACAAATTATTCATCTTTAGAAAAATTAGTGACAAAGTGGGACATTATGCACGAAATATCGGTAAAAGGAGACGGCTTAAGTGCAATGTGCCGGTTGTGCTTATCGAAAGGCGTTACGCTCTTAGACATCTTTTATTTTTCGGCCAAAATGAAAAATCAACTATCCAATATCATCATGTGGTGTGCTCCCGTTCAGGTAAGTTTGCTTCTTCTATTAATGTTATTCATGTGATGATGTGTTTATATTGATTTTAAATAGCAATATGGTTTATTAATACACACCTGATTCTCTTTAATTTTATAATTTGGTTTTAAATAATGCATCTTTATAAACATCATTTCATAATTCATTAAAATAGGAAGTCCATAATAGAATTTCAGAATTGTATTTTAAAAGTTTGTTAAGATTTTTAAAATTCAGAAATGATTGAACATAAATGAATAATACATCTTTCTATTACCTACAATTAATATCATCTAAGAGCATGAAACCTTTTTATTAATTTGAAAATTCATTCGATTTTCAGATAAGAAAATGTGATGAGATGCCTAATTTCATCTGTCGCTTATGCTACACTCAACTCAAGAACATTCACCAGTTCCAAATGCAAATAGTGCAGTCTGATAAGACACTGCGACGCTATCGACAGCAACTTACTTCTGACAAACAAATCAAGTCCGAAACTTCCATTCAGAAGTCTTCTGATGAACATAGAACTAATCACTGTGATATCACTGTTAAATGTGAACCTATAGTATTTGAAGATATATTTGGTTTGAACCTCGATAGGAAAGAAATGGCGCCTATAAATTATAATTCAGCAAACAAAAATAACGAAGAAACGCCTTTAAAAATGGAAATCAAAGAGGAACCAACGTATGATAATTCTTTAGATCTAAGTGAATGTGCTGCCGATACCGTAGAAACTTCATCCAAGGGTGATGGCAACGAAATCTGCCACGAAAACACGAAGGTCGATAGTCACAAATCGGGGAACAATGTAGCAGAATATCTGGACAAAAATGATAAGAGGGAGAAAAATATTTCGGTAAATTATGAAAAACATAAAAAAGCAACTGGAAAGAAGTATCACTGTAACATTTGTAATAAGACTTTTACCAAATCGTTTACCTTCAAAACTCACATTCGTATGCATATTGGGGTTCTACCCTACCATTGTGACGTTTGTAAGAAGGGCTTCTACCGCTCAAGCAATTTAAAATGTCACAAACGCACACATACTGGCTAGAAACCATATCAGTGTGACGTTTGTAATAAGTGTTTCAACCAATCAAGTAAATTAAGTATTCACAAACGCACACATACTGGTGAGAAACCATATCAGTGTGACGTTTGTAAAAAGTGTTTCTCTCATTCAAACCGTTTAAAGAGTCACAAACGCACACATACTGGTGAGAAACCATATCAGTGTGACGTTTGTAAAAAGTGCTTCTCTCATTCAAACCGTATAAAGAGTCATAAACGTATACATACTGGTGAGAAACCATATCAGTGTGACGTTTGTAATAAGAGCTTCTCTCATTTAAGCAGTTTAAAATATCACAAACGCACACATACTGGTGAGAAACTATATTAGTGTGACGTTTGTCATAAGAGCTTCTCCCATTTAAGCAGTTTAAAATATCACAAACGCACACATACTGGTGAGAAACCATATCAGTGTGACGTTTGTAATAAGAGCTTCTCCCATTTAAGCAGTTTAAAATATCACAAACGCACACATACTGGTGAGAAACCATATCAGTGTGACGTTTGTAAAAAGAGCTTCTCCCATTTAAGCAGTTTAAAATATCACAAACGCACACATACTGGTGAGAAACTATATTAGTGTGACGTTTGTAATAAGAGCTTCTCCCATTTAAGCAGTTTAAAATATCACAAACGCACACATACTGGTGAGAAACCATATCAGTGTGACGTTTGTAAAAAGAGCTTCTCCCATTTAAGCAGTTTAAAATATCACAAACGCACACATACTGGTGAGAAACCATAATCAGTGTGACGTTTGTAATCTAATTAACTCACTTGAATACTTACAAGCTTAAACATACTGAGGAAAACTCATATCAATGTGGTCTTAGTAATATTACCAAAATTGCATTACAAGGGACGAAACACAGCGTTTGCAACTAGTGTGAAGGGTGTCCACCTGGCATATGAAATAATTATTAATTACAGTAATATTACATAATTATATATATTTGTTAATTTTAATTTATTACGTCAAGCATTACATTAAATATAATATGATTCAATGAAATGAAATTCCATTCTTTTGTAGTACTACACTAATTTTTATATAAATAATTGTCTAAATAAATTGCACTTCATTTGTTTAATAAATATGTTTTTTCACAACGCCGCTATTATTGAAAATTCCATTTTCGGTACCTGTTTAGCGGGTTGAAACTGTGCGTTTTCATCCCTAGGGATGAAAATTATCAGGTCGGTTCTCTCTGTTTTTTAACGTTGTTATGAGGGAGACAGAGCGATTGGATCCGCATATAATTTTCGAAAACGTCAAATTAAGAATTAGATAGAGTGATATTGATGCCGCATATAATATTCATAAACGTCAAAATGACAGACATTACCCCACATAAATTTGACATCTATGGTATAAATGATGAAATTCGCCATGTTTAGATCGTTTTCTATTAATAGGGTGGACATGATAGCTCCCAAATTTATATTTAAAATATACCACTTTGTGGCAGAAGAACACAAAAATTCGTCTTCGCTATCTGACATTTCAAACGCGACTTAATCAATGCTGTATCAATGCTAGTATCAAAACTTCGTTGTGCAAACCTATAAGCGCTTATAAATTCAACCACTATCTACCATACATGCTACCATCTAGAATTCCAGCTGCGTACTGCACGTACCTTAAAACACGTAAATGAATTAATTAAATCTACGTCTTATCAAACTGCAGCAGCATTCTGCACAAGATCAGGACCTAGTTCAATGTACAGGGGGTGAGGTTTCGATACATCGAATAGTGCGAGCTTCGGTCGAGGTAAGCGCAACGCAACCTTCTGTACGGCGCACTGGGCGCGGTGGTTGTTCAAAAGGCAACGAGAGAGACTAAACAGCTAGTCTTTCTGTGTTCGCCGGATAAATCGGACGCCCCTGCGTATCACTTCTGTTATCCTGATACTTACGGAATCGTGTACCGGACATCCTGACACTGTCAAGTCTTGAGACACGCTAATACGCACTGATATGACATTTAATATAATTATACGTGGTTGTCGAGCGTCTATAATCTACAATTGTGTTGATAACAATGTGAAAATGTGTATTGTTATGTGTCGTGTTTGTTTAAAATTATTTTTAAGACAATACACGTCTTGTGTTGTTGGAATTCAGTGAAGTCTGCGAATACGAAAATATAATTTGACTCAAGTGTTTATAAATTTCTCGTGGTTGTTTAAAATAATTCAAAAACAAGACAATGGTTGGAGTTTTATGGTGTAATTAACGATAAATTGATGAAAAAGCACAGTGGACGACAATATTTAAATAATTCAGAACATTTTGCTGCATGTAATAGTTAAGTATTTAGGATTTAATGTAATTAGTGAAGGTGTATGTCTATGAAAACTAGTGCTTCAACTGATTACTGAAGTGTAAATAAATTTCTGAATACCTTTGTCGTGATTGTTCAACAAATTTTAGAACAATTAAAATACCATTGATATGCGTATGGTAGTTATTTGTGTTTTTAATGTAATTAATAAAGTCTTTGAGACTTCGACTATGAGAACTTGAACTGGAGTGTTTCAACTGATTACTGAAGTCTTCATAAATCGATGAAGACCCTCCAAAGTACGGTCGGTTTTAATCTTAACGACTATTTTATAGCAACAATAGTGGCTAACATTGGTAGTTGTTCCAAGTATTATAGATTCTGCTAAATATTGTAGATACGAATACAATTGCAAAACGTTTGTGTAACATTAATGTTTATGCTATTAAGAGGATACAAGTTTATGAAGATTTTAAATGGCGTTCATTTCTACACAGTGAACTGTTTTAATTATATAAGTAAGTACCATATTACAAGCATGAAATTACATTGAAAACATATGCAATATTGTTATCTCCGTTTTTGTCCGTTCTTAGAGATTAGTTTTGATTTTCAACCGACTTAAAATAGTTATTTTCGATACGTGTGCGTAAAGTGAGGTATTCTAGTAGGCTTAAATTGAAGCACGAGATAAGGGACTGACGCATAGACAACCAGATCGAGTGCGCTGTATACCCCCACGAGCCGTTAGCCGAGTGGGGGTAAGCGCACGAGATCTCGTTGTGTATGCGTCAGTCCCTTTAGCGAGTGCCTCAATTTAAGCTTACTAGATATCTTTCTTTAAGCGGACGTATCAAACATAATTTTTTATAACGACTGCTTCTAAAGTTTAATAGAGAGAAAAAAAGTTATGAAAACGGAAAATTCGCTCTTCTAGTCCTTAGAACTTTACAATTATAGACTAAGTTACGATTTAGTTTATTTTTATTAAAGTTATTAACTTCTGTATAAATCATTAAAAACATGACTCTCTCATGATGTGCACTTTGTACGCGCGATACTATATATAGGAACACATCGATCGATAGCCAGTAAGTGCTTGTATTGTACAAAGTGCGGAGATTTCGAATTTACAAGATGTAGAGATTTGACTTTTACGCACGCTTTGGACTTTTACGCACTGTGACGGTATTTTTACGCACGCTTTGAACTTTCACGCACTAAAATACGCCTCTTTACGCCTGCCTCACAGTGCTCGAATATTGAACTTTAGAAGCAGGAGTTAAAAAAAATAAAATATTAGTAAAAAAAAACTTTTGAAAGACACGTTTTTATTTCAATGTACTAAAAAAGAAAGACATAAGTTTTAATAACTTAATTTCATAATTATAAAAGCGTGGGTTGTAAACTCTACGACCCACGCTTTTATAATTATGAAACTAAATTATTAAAACTTATTTTTTCCTTTTTAGTACATTTAAATAAAAGCGATGTCTTTAAAAAGTTTTTTTTACTAATACATATTTTATTTTGTTCCTTTTAGTCGTTCAAAAGTTTATCCCATTTTGACTCCTTTAGGGATTTAATTTCCAAAAATCCCTTCATATAGTGGGTGCGTACGTCATAAAAGAAACCTACTGTCCAATTTCCAAGTTTCTAGCTTTAGCGGTTTGGCCTAGGCGTTGAATAGTCAAAAAACCCTACTTCCTCGTTTGACCCCCTTAGGGATTGAATTTAATTCTAAAAACGATTGAATCTTGTATTGTCATCGGGAATGCATATGTGTACCAAATTTTAAATCGATCGGATACGTGGAAGTCGTTTAAAATTGACTTGCAAGATTTGACCTAAACAAACAAACTAACATACAAACATTGCAAGTTAAATAAAAGCTTGTAGGAAAGAAGGTAGGTTCTCAATTCGACTGTTTTTTTAATATGTAGATATGTCACCTAATATCTCCTGCATTTGTGAACCGATTTTGATGATTCTTGTTTTATTTGATAGGATATACCTTCAGGGTGGTTCCACATAAATTTTACTAAAATCGGATCAATAGTTTTTTTAGTTAAGTAATCAAATATCAAGACAGAAATCGATTAATTTTAATAGGTACGCCACTTACTGATGTTTTTTTATTTTTACTTTTTTTGGAAAATAATTTGATACTATTCAAAATTCATACAATTAGCATTTAAATTACTTTTTCATACTTTTGAAAAATGTTAAAATATTGTCTTGATAACTTCAAAAGAATTCTGAATTTCATGAAACTACACTGAAACAAATAAAACGCAAAACTTGTAATGGATAGTGGATACTGCTTAATTATGTTAATTTTTATTTATTTCAATACAATACTTCAAAGTGAACTTTTAAATTAGTTTTAAAGCGAAATTTTTATTTATATAGGTATATTCTGTAAATTTATTTATAGTTTAGTATATTCAATTCCAAGATAAAGTAATTTCAAAAAATACATTCCAACAGTATCATTTACCTACAGCTTACAACAAAATAAATGGATAAACACGTCCAGTACATTCGCAAAATCACAACTCTAGAAACAAAGGGACTCGAGCTGATCACGCACACAGGTCACTCTATCTTGAAAATGAACAGACTATAGTTAAAAAGAGTTTCCAAATTTGGTACGAAAGAAGATTTACGCATCTTGTGTCTAAGTAATAAGAAATATTTAATTTTTGAAGTGAAAACTTCCTTAGGCGCGCTTTGCCTGGGCTGTTAACGACATTGACAATCGGGGCTACTCGGCTCAAACACGAACACGTATTTGCAATATGTTGTTAATAGTGTGTAGTTCATAAGTGTGCTAATAGATGACACTAAAAACTTAATACGAGTAAAAAGTCATTTGTAGTTCACAAGTCCGCTAGCAGATGACACTAAAACATATATTTTGTAGTTCACAAGTGCGCTAACAGATGACACTAAAACTTAATATTATCGTTAAGATATTATATTCATTAAATTTAATTTTATAGGCCGATTTTAATATATTTATGATTAAACTGTGTGATTAAACAATTATATAGATATTTTAAAATTAGAAAATCTGAAGTTTTGACTTCTGTCGTGTGGTCATAAGCACACACACATTTTTTTTTAAATTTATTGTTAAAAATAGTAAATGGAAAAATATTAAATTACTATTGTATTTTGCAATAAATGATTAAATTATTTTTTTCATCCCAGGTAGACGTTGTAACTCCCAAAACATCGGCGGCCGTTTTTGTTTTTTTTTTGGACATTTGGTATTTACGACAGTCATCTATTAAATTATTATATTCATGTTGAGTAATGTATATCATAACATTATACGAATTTCTGTCTGGTATCGAAACTTTGTCAGTTCTGAAATTATATGCGAAAAGTTTGTTCATAACTTTTTATATTAAAATAGATTTGACGAAACACTAGGGATGTGCCAACAGTAGATTTTCTTTTCCATTTTCCTTTCCGAGTCAAGTTTTTAATGAATACTAGGGTTGAAAACTTAATAAAGACGGTTTTTTGGCATCTAAACATTTTTATCCCTGCAACACTGAACTCGCCACGAAAAGAAAAATCTAACATTAGTCATATATTGGACTTGACTTGAATAGGAAAATCCATTAGTGGGGTAAAATTTTCTTCCGTTATTGTTGACTCGATGACAAAAAGAAATATTGAATATTTATCAACTATTATACAATGTGTTGCTAAAGCCGGCTGCAGAAGACATGGCCAACGTATGCCAACGTTGACGAATGTATTGGCGATTAATGTTGGGTATATAGTTGGGCATGTGTAATCATTTGAATATGTCCATACAGGATTCTGTTTGACCAGCGTTGACCCAGTGTTTAGCGAATATATATCAACATTAAACAAAATTGATGGCGAAGATGACGCAATTATTGCAAGTGCTTCATCGGTAATAATTTTTTGTGCCCAGCTCTTAATACGTGTTTCATGCGACTCATAAATCACAATAAGACACACACACTGACAAACACCGCGTAATGAAAACTGTCCAGTCGTCTGGATGTAAAAAAAGTCACATTTGCAAGTCGAGACCAGCGTTGGTCAACCCCTTTGATGTGTGTTCAAAACACCGCCCTCAAAACGAATTTTTCCAAATGCCAACGTTGGTGACTGTTAGATATTGGGCACAGGAAAACCATCCACACGGCATGGCAATTGCCCGAATGTCAACATTGGTCGACATTTGCCATGTCGTCTGGAGTCGGCTTAAGTAGCTGCGAAATTAACTTAAAGAGATGATTCCCTGGCGAAAATTAAGGGGAATCTTTCATAGAGGAGGAGGCGAATATTTGATTTTACTTTTTTTTCCAAGTTCTGGAAAAGTTAAAATAATGAAATTTGGTAAACGTTTTTCACTAATAAGAGGTATGAATATTTTTTATTCCTATCGTATCGTAATAAGGGAATGAAACTAGAAACCCCTATTCAATTTTTATTTGAACTTTTTAACGAGCCGGAATTATGTAATCATCTAAAAGATTTCCAAAACTTGAAAAAAATGCACACCCAATTTTCAACTTCCTTTTTGGAGAAGGTTATCTCCTCAGAGAGGATATTGAATAAACGCTTAGGACCTCAGAAAATCAAAACTTGGTATTTTGAACATTTTAGTTAATTGACAAAAAAAAAATAAAATTCTTAAAAGTAAAACTCAAAATAAGATTACGTTTGAGGGTCTCCAATGAGGGCTACCGTATTTTTTTCATCAGATAGCGCTAGTGAGAAGTGATGTATGCGTCAAATGCTTACATTTTTTATTCGTTAGATGGCGCTAGTAGCAAGCAAGGTATGCCTAAGGTTAAGAGATTAAGGGTTTTTGTTTAGTCATTCTTCATTTGTCCATTATTAAGGAATGAATAAAAAAAAAATACAAAATTGCGATTTAGCCGTTAAGTGATTGAATGACTAATAATTTACTTGCTTGTGGCTCCATCAGGTAGTGGAAAATATAAACAGTACTGACATTTAAATGACAAGTTACTAAATCTATAGTAGCTTTATACCTCACTAGTTAAGTGGCGCTATCAGGTGATAGAAAAAAAGCCTGGTAGCTCTGCTTAACTTGCACAGTGCACACTCCTACGAACCACACAAGCGAATACAAAATTTTGCGTTGGCACTGGGTTTATGTTATAATCTTATAACAGTTTTTAACTTTCAAAATTTTATTAATTTTACTCAAAGTATACATATTTATAAAAACATACAGCGTTAAGTAAATTGGATTTGGAACACGCACCTAAGATAATGTATATAAAATATATCTAGACCTGAAAACCTAATTTCTAAAGCCTAAATCAATTTCACTCGAGATTTCGAATACGGTAAGACATACTAAGTCCAACAAGTTACCGGCTGGTCTGATTAAAAAAAAGTGGGTGTGTGCTTATGACCACACGACAGAAGTGAAAATTTATGATTTTCTAATTTTAAAATATATAATATATGTATATGTTTTAGTGTCATCTATTAGCGCACCTATGAACTACAAATAACTTATTACCAACACACTACAAAAACCTTTTCAATTAAGTTTTAGTGTCATGTATTAGCGCACTTATGAACTGCAAATACAAAAACCTTTTCAATTAAGTTTTAGTGTCATCTATTAGCGCACTTATGATCACTACAAAAAACTTATTACCAGCATACTACAAATACGTTTTCGTGTTTGAACCGAGTAAACCCGATTCACCGTCACCGACCCGAAGCGTGACGATTCACTTTCGTTTACTACTCAGGCAAAGCGCACTTAAGGAAGTTTTCACTTCAAAAAAAGACCGAAGTCTGGAACAGACGCGCAGAAAATACACGTGTTTTTGTATAGAGCTGTCGCTAGCATTGATAGTGAAAAGGAGGTTTTGGGGGGACTAAGTTCCCCTTAAAGTAGCTCCCAATCCCCCAAAATTATAAATTAGCGTGTTTAATACTCTTTACAATGTAAGCTGTCATAAGTGATGATGGGTCTGTAGACCCCATCCCACCTCTTCCCCCAAACTCGTTTTACCGCCAATGGTCACTACACAAGTATTTTGTGTACTTATACTTAAATGGTATTTCTTGGGATACTGTAAGATTAAAGATTAAAACAATTAAGAGTGATCCTAGATTGGCTCAAAAGGTGCACCACATCCTATTTCCCCTTTTTACTGGCTCTATCTAGTCAATAAATAGTCTGGATTTTGTTATGAGCTCCAGAAGATTGGCAACTAGATTATCCTATGGAATAATTCCGTCCTCGTCTATGTAAGGAAAGATGGTTGTCCTCTTGTAGGCTGGTACCTCTCATTCTATAAGGATTTTTGTGCTTCCCCTTTTTACTGGATCTACCTAGTCAGCAAATAGTCTGGATCTTCTTATGAGCTCCAGAAGATTGGCAACTAGATTATCCTATGGAATAATTCCGTCCTCGTCTATGTAAGGAAAGATGGTTGTCCTCTTGTAGGCTAGAACCTCGCATTCTATAAGGATTTTTGTGCTCCCCCTTTTTACTGGATCTAGTCAGCAAATAGTTTGGAATTCCAGAAGAGTAGCCACTAGATTATCTTGTGGAATAATTCCGTCCTCATCTATGTAACCAAAGATGATTGTCCTCCTGTAGACGAGAGCCTCGCATTCGAACACGATATGGGTGGCTATTTCATCCTCCATTTCACAGAATCTACATAGTGTTGATTCCTGACGTATTCCTATCACATGTATATGTTTCCTCAGAGAAGTGTGACCGGTCCCAGGTGTCTGCCTAGTGAGTCTGGTTATGTCCTCAGTGAGCCTTGGAAAGGAATTTACAATCATTTTCTTCCCATGTTTGTTATCTGAAACCAAGTTCCAATCAGCGAGATGGAACATTCTGTAAGATGCTAATTTTAACCAAATAAATATTAAGGTAAATAATCAAATAAAGAAAATTATGCATGGTAAATGAAGTATAAAAATGGAAGACTTGTAGTCCGTAATTGATTTTTGCATTTTCCTTCGTTGACTAACATTAAAAAGTAATATAACAGTTATTTTTTCTCGGAACGCTTTGTTTCCCACGGGCAATGACGAGGAGACTTTTTTGCAATGCGTGAACGCGCGTTTCATTTAATACACCTACATAATGTTGAATCGATAAAGTTTGTGTTTCAGGAATAACTGATGCGTGAATATGGTACTGATATTATAAAAATATACAGGATGCAACAAAATAGTGCGATTATTTCGAAGAAAATAGAAAAGTCGGGATTATGTGAACCTAGCAGCAATTGAGATGCGGGCAATGCCAAACTTAACCACTAGGGGCACCACCTATGTAATCACCTCGGTCTATGGACAAATTGAAATTGTGTTTTAAAGACCACCACAGCTAAGATTATTTGGGCCTAGCACCAATTCATATTTTCAATTAATTATTTTTTTTCCCATTGGAAGTTATTGTAATGGGTCCGAAAATCAAATCAAAATGTATAACACATTTTTATGTTTCAAGGTCACTACACTATTTTTAGAAAGATGTCTGTGTGAGTGTGTATGTGTGTGTGTCCATTTCTTTCTAAGACGAAAACTCGAGAATGAAATATGATATCGACTACGTTAGGGATGCCAATCGACGCGTATTAACGGAAATATGATCTGAAAGATGTTTTTTCAAAATAGGTTCAGCCGTTCTTTTTTCTTAACCAAATAGACTCCAAAAAAGTAGATTTTACACAATATCTCGCGAATAAAAAATTATATCGACTTCGTAAGGGTGTCAATCGAGGCGTGTTAACGTCATTTTGATCTGACATAAATCTTATAAAAATCGGTTCAGCCGTTTTTTTTTGTTTTTATTAAATTATTGTTGAAAATAAATAATAATTATGTTTTAACGATTAAAGTGATTACTTTTCTGTGTAATATCTAATTTAATTATTATTATTAAATATTTTTCAAATTGGGAAGTTCGTCGTGTGGACCTCAAGGATCGCACTCTAGTCCTAATAAACGACCCACCTCACGGCTTGTTTTATCGTTATTGATGCAGTAGTTCTCAAATTGTTAGAAAGACCCGTAAAGGAATTTTGCTAAAATTCGATCCTTTAAAGGAATGAAAAAAAAATATGTTGCCAAAATCAAAGAAATTGTTCGACGAATTTTAGGTATTCGTTTCCTAAGGAGTGAAAACGGGTGGATCCGCGTATCTCTAAGTACGCTTAAACTAGAAACGTGAAACTTGGGAACAATACTCATCTTAAAAATAACGACGATTCGATGTTTTTTCGAAAAAAAGCTACGAAGTAACCGAACGGGTGAACTGTGTATTTTTCGAGATACTATACCAGTATTCAAAATGAGTGAAATAATGATGCCATTTTAAATTCCATCCGCGCGAAGCTGGATTCAACAGCTAGTATTCAATAAATGTATTGTATGTAACGCGTGGCTAAAGTGACGAATTTGACAGTCGTTATTTCACAATACTCTCCTATAAGATTCGGCTCGCGTGGTAAACTCACACTCGTTCTGGTATAAATGCAACATAACCTTAGGCTCGTATCGCAAAATCGCAACTGTCTTATAATTCGTCACTTAAGCCACTTGTTGCATAAATATCTATTAAACGTCAAAAATAATACAAATAAAGTTACAAAGTTCGAATTTCTGACGTGTCTTCATACTTTTTATTGCGTATCGAAACTATACATTCCTTATAAATGATTTGACATTTCAATGTGAACTATAAAGACGTATGAACTCTGCACATAACATTATGGCGTCATATTATAGTAAATGGCAAAGTGTATTTTATATTTCCATCATTTGAGCACAGGGACGAAGTTAGGTCGTGAACATAAACTTTATTAAGGATTGAGAAGTACTTAATAAAACACGAAATGGTCACTATTTTCATATAAAACTAAACTGGTATTAAAATTTAAATATACTAACTGAGCAATAAAAATAGTGCTTGAGCGTTAAATTATTTATCACTGACAATAAAAAATATTAATTGAGTGCAATGTTTTTTAATTAAAAATACAGGTGTTCTCCGACAAAATAATAGTTTGAGAAACCCTGGCCTAGATAGATTGGTATACGCATATTTTCATATAAAACTAAACTGGCATTAAATATACTAACTGAGCAATAAAAATAGTACTTGAGCGTTAAATAATTTATAACTAACAATAAAAAATATTAATTGAGCGCAATGTTTTTTAATTAAAAATACAGGTGTTCTCCGACAAAATAATAGTTTGAGAAACCCTGGCCTAGATAGATTGGTATACACATATTTTCATATAAAACTAAACTGGCATTAAATATACTAACTGAGCAATAAAAATAGTGCTTGAGCGTTAAATTATTTGTAACTGACAATAAAAAATATTAATTGAGCGCAATGTTTTTTAATTAAAATACAGGTGTTCTCCGACGAAATAATAATTTGAGAAACCCTGGTTTAGATAGATAGGTATAAGCATATTATTGTTAAGCCGGAGGCAAGCGTAATTAAGAAGGACGCTTACGCGAAATAATATCTTAATTCAGAGAAGTACATTTTTATACGGCACAATAAATCAGTTGTTCCGCAAAGCGACGCTGCGATGATAAAGTTCGTGGGAGAGCGCTCTCTGTGTGTGTTAAGACAATAGCGTTAGAATGACTGGTATTTATAGTTTAGATTCATCACAGGATTCCAAGCGAACTTACTGATGCTTGTTTATATATTATGCGCCCCGGATCAAACAATAGCGTCAAGTTTTAGACCTGTTTTCTTTTTTAGGGTTCCTTACATCCGAACGGAATCCTATTACTGACCCTACGATGTCTGTCTGTCCTTCTGTCTGTCGCTTACAAGGCTCTATATCATAAACGATAAGAGGTAGCTACTTGAAATTTTCACGGATTGTATGTTTTTGTGGCATGAATCCTGGCAAATAATAATTACAATATTATTAAATCAATTAATTTTAATACATTAATGATTTTTATTTTATTACAACACTGACTCCAGCCGTACTTCTATACTGTACTATAGAGCGTATAATATCATCGTTCGACTGCAGGCTTAGTTGGTAGAGCGTTCGATTGAACCCTCCTTATTCGTGCCATAGTCGGGTAAAAAAAACGGGGCGTGTAAATCTCACGTATCTGAAGTGAGACTTCATGGGTAAACATTTTTAACCAAGTAAACACTAAACAGAAAGAGGCGTATCGATTTTAGAAGCCGTTTTAAGTGCTAGAAAAAAAAATTCAAGGGGTTTTATTAAGTTAGACGCAGATTCCATTGATTAAAAAACAAAAAGAGGTTTTATATTCTTTGACGTTTTAAATTCGTAAAAAGACCAGTTCATTGAGATTGGAAATTATGTCAGCATTATTACCGCCAGTAAAAAAGGTAATTTCGTAAATCTAGGCATTACATATAACAGAAACGTATGAACTCTGTCTGTTCAAATATAATAATATTAATGTAAGTAAATCTCATTCCTTTAAGAAAACTTTATTTTATTTAAACGCCCGCAGTTATAGAAGTTCTTTGCGGAATATCTTTTTACAAAGATATTTTAATTTTAATCTAATAACATATTTTTATCCATATATTGTGCGCATCTTAAGCATAGCGATATGCATAGATAGGGAAGGGAAGCAACCCAAAAAAGTGTCGGTGCAAAAGATAGAGATGGAGAATAGATATCTACAGTGACTTTATTTTAGACAGTGGCGACAATAGACTGTCCCATTTTTAATAGGCTATTATAGTCACGTGGTATCATCCGCCATTATGTGTCGAGAATTTTGTTGTTTACATGGCGTTGCTATGGGTCCTCTATTACAAGTCCTCAGTTCTCGGGTTACCAATGTTTTGGAAATATGTCATTTTGTTTTATATTCCATTTTTTTGAATTAAATTTCGACACAACATGGCGGATGGGCAGAGTTTCCCGCTTATTGTCGCCACTGTCTCTATAAAGTCACTGTATGTATACAATAAATAAAAAAAAAATTCGACTGATGACCAGTCCTATACTTCCCACCTAGTAAATATTTTTTGACTAGGCCCAAATAACCTTAGCTGTTGGTGGTCTTTAAAACACAATTTAATTTTTATTCTTTGAAAAAAGCATGGCCCTCTTTTTTGTTTGGTGATCTACTGATGGCTGAAAACTATACATTTTAGAGAAAAAAAATATTTACATTTTTTTCATATTATAACATCTAGAATTCATTTATATTTTTTTTACCTATGTTAATACGTGACATTGAGAACGTTTTTTTGAATATCTCAGGATCCACTGAACCGATTTGACTCAAAATCTAATCAGATCTAAGTTAAAGGCTGATAAACACAATAGAACAATCGGCATGCCCGTATGTTGTTCCGTTCTTAAGATATCGAAGGCGAAAAATTGACCACATACACACACACATACACACACACACACACACACACATACAGACATCAGTCAGAAAATGATCTTAAACGATTGCTAGGGTCTCAAAATGTGAAGATCTGTTAAAATGTCGAAATATTTTTTCCGGACTAAATCCATTACTTCCCTACCATAGTAGAGGTGGGAAGTAAAAATTAGAAAAAAATCATTGTATTTTTACACGTATTAAAGAAATTTGAAAATATGAATTACTAAGTCGTTTGTAGCTAAAAAAACAATTCCAAGATTATTAAAATTTTATTTAAAAAATTTAATATACAGGGTGAGTTCGACCACCCGTATCAGTCGTTTTTTTCGAAAACGGTTAGTCGTAGAGAGTTGTGTCAAAAATTTGTATTATAAAAGCCCTAATAAAGAATCGAATGGTGATAATTTTTTTCCCCGGGAAGGTCAGCTTCCCTATTAGTTTACTCCAGAATGTCCAGAACTCCGGAATTATAAATGTAACGATAGGTCGAAAGTGGTATTGTTGAAAAGATCTTTAAAAAATTAGCAAGTTTTGTACGGATTTTTTTTCTATTACTGCCACCCCTGTTAAGTAATATTTGTTTGAAATTACTATATTAAAATGTCATAATAACGAACTTTTTAAAAGTCCGCATTTAAAATCTAGTTACCTATCTATCGATCATTAAACACTGAAGAAGTACACTCACAGTATAACCAGAAGAGCTCAGTAGTATGTATTAAAGAGTAAATGGAAGACAGTTTGAACAATTGTGACAATGTCTAAGGTTGCTAGATTTTTAATGCCGACTTCAATCGTTATTATGAAATTTTGATTTAATAATTTCAAACGATTGTTACTTAACAGGGGTGGCAGTAATTAAAAAATTTTTCCTACAAAACTTGCCTATTTTTTAAAGAGCTTTTCAACAGCACCACCTTCAACCTATCGTGCTTTCTAAAATTCCAGAGTTTTGAACATATAATAATTTATGTTTATACTTATAGAAATTTACAGGGGTGGCAGTAATAAAAAAAAATTTCCTACAAAACTTGCTAATTTTTTAAAGATCTTTTCAACAATACCGCTTTCGACCTATCGTTACATTTATAATTCCGGAGTTCTGGACATTCTGGAGCAAACTAATAGGGAAGCCGACCTTCCCGGAAAAAAAATTTATCACCATTCGATTCTTTATTAGGGCTTTTATAATACAAATTTTTGACACAACTCTCTACGACTAACCGTTTTCGAAAAAAAACGGCTGATACGGGTGGTCGAACTCACCCTGTATAAGCGCTTTCCACTTTACGTAGCCCATCTTCAGATAAATGTTATCAATAAAAACAATCTTCGAGTATGAAAAGTAGCCGGGTAAACCATATTAAAGTTTTAGTATAAGTAGCGAGATGCCACTAAAAATGTTTTTACCTGGCTACTTACAAGTTCGGCTTGAACTTAACCGTTTTTTTACTAGGTATATAAATGTTCATATTAGGTGTCGTTAAAGCTGTAGGTAAAGAAAATTGGTATTAAGTGGATTATATCATAGCTACGATATATTATTATACACGTACAGCTATGGGTTATCGGGACATTTGCAGTTATGAGGTGAGCCGTTAGAAATAACGACATATTATTTTCCGTTCAAGCGTTTTACGTTTTGAATGTACTTGAATCCGATATGGGTTTTATTCTAAAGGGACCTGTAGACAATCAGGTATCCTTGACAATTATAATTGCGTCTTTACTCCTTGATTCCGACTGAAGAATTGCGAAGACCAGCGAAGAATCGGTTCATACAATATGAATACTGGTTTTCGAGACAAGCGTGGTGGAGATCTAGTTGCGTTGACACAACAATCAGGTATACTTGCCATTCGTAATTGCGCCTTTACTCTTTGATTCCGATTGAAGAATTGCGAAGACCAGCGAAGAATCGGTTCATACAATATGAATACTGGTTTTCGAGACAAGCGTGGTGGAGATCTAGTTGCGTCGACAAACAATAAGGTATACTTACCATTCATAATTGCGTCTTAACTCTTTGATTCCGATTTAAGAATTGCGAAGACAAGCGAAGAATCGGTTCATACGATACGAATACTGGTTTTCGAGACAAGCGTGGTGGAGATCTAGTTGCGTCGACAAACAATAAGGTATACTTACCATTCATAATTGCGTCTTAACTCTTTGATTCCGATTTAAGAATTGCGAAGACAAGCGAAGAATCGGTTCATACGATACGAATACTGGTTTTCGAGACAAGCGTGGTGGAGATCTAGTTGCGTCGACAAACAATAAGGTATACTTACCATTCATAATTGCGTCTTAACTCTTTGATTCCGATTTAAGAATTGCGAAGACAAGCGAAGAATCGGTTCATACGATACGAATACTGGTTTTCGAGACAGGCGTGGTGGAGATCTAGTCGCGTCGACACAACAATCAGGTATACTTGCCATTCATAATTGCGTCTTAACTCTATGATTCCAATTGAAGAATTGCGAAGACAAGCGAAGAATCGGTTCATACGATACGAATACTGGTTTTCGAGACAGGCGTGGTGGAGATCTTGTCGCGTCGACACAACAATCAGGTATACTTGCCATTCATAATTGCGTCTTAACTCTATGATTCCAATTGAAGAATTGCGAAGACAAGCGAAGAATCGGTTCATACAATATGAATACTGGTTTTCGAGACAAGCGTGGTGGAGATCTAGTTGCGTCGACACAACAATCAGGTATACTTTCCATTCATAATTGCGTCTTTACTCTTTGATTCCGATTGAAGAATTGCGAAGACAAGCGAGGAATCGGTTCGTACGATACAAATACTGGTTTTCGAGACAGGCGTGGTGGAGATCTAGTCGCGTCGACACAACAATCAGGTATACTTGCCATTCATAATTGCGTCTTAACTCTTTGATTCCAATTGAAGAATTGCGAAGACAAGCGAGGAATCGGTTCGTACGGTACAAATACTGGTTTTCGAGACAGGCGTGGTGGAGATCTAGTCGCGTCGACACAACAATCAGGTATACTTGCCATTCATAATTGCCTCTTAACTCTTTGATTCCGATTGAAGAATTGCGAAGACAAGCGAAGAATCGGTTCATACGATATGAATACTGGTTTTCGAGACAAGCGTGGTGGGGATCTTGTCGCGTCGACACAACAATCAGGTATACTTGACAATCATAATTTCGTCTTAACTCTTTTATTCCGATTGAAGAATTGCGAAGACAAGCGAAGAATCGGTTCATACGATACGAATACTGGTTTTCGAGACAAGCGTGGTGGAGATCTAGTTGCGTCGACAAACAATAAGGTATACTTACCATTCATAATTGCGTCTTAACTCTTTGATTCCGATTTAAGAATTGCGAAGACAAGCGAAGAATCGGTTCATACGATACGAATGCTGGTTTTAGAGACAAGCGTGGTGGAGATCTAGTTGCGTCGGCACAATAATCCGGTATACTTGCCATTCATAATTGCGTCTGTACTCTTTGATTCCGATTGAAGAATTGCGAAGACAAGCGAAGAATCGGTTCATACGATACGAATGCTGGTTTTAGAGACAAGCGTGGTGGAGATCTAGTTGCGTCGGCACAATAATCCGGTATACTTGCCATTCATAATTGCGTCTGTACTCTTTGATTCCGATTGAAGAATTGCGAAGACAAGCGAAGAATCGGTTCATACGATATGAATACTGGTTTTCGAGACGTGGTGCAGATCTAGTCGCGTCGACACAACAATCGGATATACTTGACAATCATAACTTGCTAAAGAAGCTGGCACCAAATATTTCAACGGCTCGGAATCTTTCTGTGGTTACTCCAAAATTCACGTCATAATGGAGGTTTACAAGTAGGAGGAAGCAAATGAAGCGTCACGTTGGATTTCCACTTCTGAACTCCGGAAATCTAAGAGATTTATCTCTTATTCAGCAAAAAGGACGAAAGAATTCTGTACTCTCAGTAGAACAGAACTGAGAATGTTGACAGGACTCTTTACTGGGACACTGCTCTCTAAGATACTATCTTAAAAACATGGGCATGGTAGAAGATGATAATTGTCGCTTCTGCAAGAAGGCAAAAGAAACTGCTGAACATATTTTGTGCTCATGCGAAACAGTTTCTTCCAAAAGGCTGCAACATCTAAATGGAAGATTCTTAGAACCTAATGAGGTGTGGAACAGCTCCCAGGAAGATAGTAAGATTTGTTAAGAACCTAATACCTGAATGGAATTAACATGGGCAATGGGCATGATGGAAGATGATAACTGTCGCTTCTGGAAGGAAGCAAAAGAAACTCCTGGACATATTTTGTGCTCATGCAAGGTAGTTTCTTCCAAAAAGCTGCAACATCTAATTGGAAGATTGTAAGAGCCTAATGAGGTGTGGAACAGCTCCCAGGTAGATAGTAAGGTTTGTTAAGAACCTAATACCTGAATGGGATTAACATGGGCATGATGGAAGATGATAACTGTCGCTTCTGCAAGGAAGCAAAATAAACAGCTGAACATAATTTGTACTCATGCAAGGCAGTCTCTTCCAATAGGCTGCAACATCTAAATGGAAGGTTCTTAGAACCTAATGAGGTGTGGAATACACTAGCTCCCAGAAAGATAGTAAGGTTCGTTAAGAACTTAATACATGCAGAATGGGAATAAGTACGAGGGGACTCACAAAAGATCTTCCAGGTTGCAGTGAACGAAGGGCAGTAATGCCTTACGCCCCGTGTGATATCTTACCTAAATACCAATATTCTCTTTTTACTACTAGAAAATCATGAAGGTTGCGCAAACACAAATATTGGTCAATCATGTTTGACTGTCTATCGACACCTCAATTGTATACTGTCACACGAGCAAACAAATAGAATTAAAATAATTAGTAGGTACCCCAAGAGATACAGATAATCTGATTTGTTTCAATGGGATTCATGTTAATTAATGTGAAAAAGTAATCCAATCAAATTAAACTATACGAAACATGTTACAAAGGAAGGTCGATGATCCTCTTACCAATTGAAGCTTATATTGTTTGTCTCTGTTTATTTTTCCCTGTACAGTAGACTTGTCGTTAATGCGTGGCTCTGAAGCTGTAGGGGACATAGAAGGTGACTTATATAGTCTAATTCGAAAATTCAAGTCAGTGATTCACGTATAGTAACAAGATTAAGATCATATGCTACGATAAGGGTTAAAAACATCTATAAGTTTTGATAAAAAAACGAAAATTGAAATTTTTTTTTTTTCAATTTATTTAAAAGACTGCATGTAGGTACAGTATTAAAAGCGTCAAAGTCTCTGGATCACAGGTATTCGTTAATACTATAAAAAGCACCCTCCAGCAGATAGCTTTTTAACAATTTTTTGAAATTATTTACATGGGCAGCTGATTTTATATTATCAGGCAGCTTATTAAAAATTGTGACACCTAGGTAAGCTGGGGATCTTTTACTTATATTTAAACGACTGTAGGGAACTCTTAAAGTGTTTTTTTGACGAGTATTAATGTCGTGGATATCTGAACCAAGATCATATATCTATGCCGATTATTATAAACATATAGAGACAGCTCATATATGAATATAGATGTTAAGGTTAAAATTTTAATCAGCAGCTATAGATATACACTCAATGAAACAGACAGAGACTGAGACAGCAAATTTATAGTCAGTGAGACAGGCAAAGACTTTAAAGACAGAGGCAGCAAAGACAGTGCGTAAAAATTTAGATTTTTCAGAAATAGAGTTTAAGCGTTATGGACGTCCCGATCGTATTTTTGAAACTAGAAGGTTCGAGTAAACAACACTGTAACTGTGGCTGCTATCAATAACTAAAAAAAGTTTAGCTATTGTCTAAGCGAGGGCGCTACTGTTGTTTTGTTTACATTGGTAGAAATGTCAGTTTTGAATTTCGTGTTCAGTTCGTGTTTTTCAAAGGTTTTGTGATTGATTGTGTTCCAAGCATCGATGCTGTAAAGTCGATGCGGTAATGTGTAAGCATGGAGTGACGTCAGACGTGCATTGGCTTTTTGTTCATTCAGAGTCCTCTTTACGCTAGTAGTCGAACTACTCAAAATATTTAAAAAAATTAAACTATTAAATAGTATACATTATAAGGTAAGAAACTTGGCGTTTGGAACCAGTGTGAAGTTTGCTGCCCGAGGTAGGTACGAAGCATGCAACCACACGTGTTGCAAACATACCGAGTAATTGCGTATTATTTTTCACAACAACTCTATTGACAATTCGATTTGAGGTACCTACAATTTAGGCGTGCAAAAAAGTCGCAAAAATATTAGATTTTTCAGATTTATGTGGGGTTATGTCTGTCATTTTGACGTTTATGAATATTATATGCGGATTCAATATCGCTCTATCTCCTTCTTAATTTGACGTTTTCGAAAATTATATGTGGATCCAATCGCTCTACTCTTTCTCTTAACAACGTTTAATAAACAGAGAAAACCGACAACTGAAATTTTTCATCCCTAGGGTTGAAAGTCTCAGTTTAAACCGGTTAAAAGGTACCGAAAATCGAATTTTCAATAGCGGCGTTGTGAAAAATAATATTACATTTATAATGACGACAGCGCCTCTGAAGGTTTTTAACGGCAACTTAAAGTGCAGGCCTCTTTTAAACGCATTTTTTTATTATAACTAGCGGTCCCGTTCGGCTTCGCCGGGGTGCTAAGAAAGCCCGGGTGCAATACACTACTCACTCGCTTCGCTCGTTCGCTTTTATATATAATTTTTAGTTTCAAAAAAATTATAATTATTGTCAAAGAAAGAATATAACAAAAATAAAAAAATATATAAATAAATATCATGTAGAATTTGTAAAAAAAGCCAAAAATTCTACGATGCATCAGTTTCCGAACCCGGGTCCCTGTGCATAGAGTGCTGCGACGTTACCTCTACGCTACGAGTGGAACAGTTATGTACGGTCGTTTTTATGATATAAGTATGTTGCGAATTCTCACGGTCGGGTTACGAATTTAATTAATCAATTATTAATTATTATTATTTATTAATTATGCATAACTCTTCCGTGAAAAATTATCTAACTGATGGTTAAAACCGCGTCAAAATCCGTTGCGTGGTTTAGGAGGATTTAGCGGTTAAACAGACAGACAGTCAGACAGACAGACGCGAAAAGCGACTTCAATTTATACTATGTAGAGATGGTGTAAATTGACAGATAAACAAACAATATTACGTGATATGACCAGTATTTCCTGATCATACTGTGTATACTTATTTAACACGGTTCATAATTGGCTGTTATTTTTCTGTGTCATTAATTTAAATTTTAATAAATGCGCATGCGAAAACTTTTGAACAAAAATGTAATTTATTCGAGTTTATGAAAAAAAATTCTTATAAAAAATATAATGAAATGCGTGAAGATTTCTTGTTTCATTAAAACAAAATTGCGTTTTTAAATACCGTTGAGCTGACGTATAAAATACCTACGCTGAAACTTCACTGAAAACTGAAAAGTCTATTCGGGTTTCATAAATGAATTCTTTGTATATCCGTTGTACACTAAACGCGGTAAATTCAAATTCTAAATCCATCCTTTAATGAAAGAGTGTGCAAGTGCTTCTCGTTCTAGTAGCGCTTCTGTAAGTACTTTTGTACGGAGTTACTGTCCTGGTAGAAGGATAAATTTTCGCTCATAAGTGTGTCCTTCAAGCAGAACTCTTTAGTCCTCCTGGCTTGAGAATAGCCGAGCGTGTAGCAAAGCTGTTGTTTACATGGCGTTGCTATGGTTCCTCTATTACAAGTATATCCCCAGTTCCCGGGTTCTAGCCCGAGAGCTGGTAGAAGTGTCAATTGGATTTTCAATTTATTATTAAAAAAAAAATTATAAATTGAAAATATGAATTGGTGCTAGGCCCAAATAACCTTAGCTGTTGGTGGTCTTTAAAACACAATTTTAGTCCTGCTGGCAGTACAGAAAAGCAGAACTCCTTCGTCTAGCTGGCATCAGTACAGACACGCGATCTCCTACACGTGCCATTTTGCGTTGCAATTGCTTACAAAATACACACAAGATTATAATTTATATATATAAAACAGTTCCGTTACTGACTGACTGATTGACTGACAGACAACGCCCAGGTCAAACCGCTGAAGATATAAACCTGAAATTTGGACAGTAGGTTCCTTTTGTGACGTAGGCACCCACTAAGAAAGGATTTTTCGAAATTCAGCCCCTAAGGGGGTTAAATAGGGGATGAAAGTTTGTATGGAAATTCGTCGTTTTTGAAGTTAGAAGCATGAAATTTGGCACAGGAGTTTCTTATATAACGTAGGTGAGCACTAAGAAATTTTTTTTTGAAAATGCATCTCCTAAAGGGGCTAAAAAGGGGATGAAAGTTTGTATGGAAGTTCGTCATTTTTAAGTTAGAAACATGACATTTTGCACAGGAGTTCCTTATATTACGTAGGTGAGCAAAAAGAAAGGATTTTTAAAAATTCATCCCCTAAGGGGGTTAAATAGGGGATGAAAGTTTGTATGGAAGTTCGTCATTTTTAAGTTAGAAACATGACATTTTGCACAGGAGTTCCTTATATTACGTAGGTGAGCAAAAAGAAAAGATTTTTAAAAATTCATCCCCTAAGGGGGTTAAATAGGGGATGAAAGTTTGTATGGAAGTTCGTAATTTTTTAAGTTCCTTATATAACAGGAGTTCCTTATATAACGTAGATGAGTAATAAGAAAGGATTTTTGAAAATTCCTCCCTTAAAGGGGTTAAATAGGGGATGAACGTTTGTATGGAAGTTCATCATTTTTGAAGTTAGAAGCATGAAATTTTGCACAGGAGTTCCTTATATAACGTAGGTGAGCAATAATATGTATTAATAAAATTCGATCCGACGAGCGAAGCGAGTGTGTAATGTATTATTAATATTCGAGTGAACGAGCGAAACGAGTGAGTAATGTATTAATAAAATTCGAGCGAGCGAGCGAAGCGAGTGAGTATTGTATTATTAATATTCAAACGAACGAGCGAAGCGAGTGTGTAATGTATTATTAATATTCGAGCAAACGAGCGAAGCGAGTGAGTAATTTATTAATAACATCCGAGCGAACGAGCGAAGCGGGTGAGTTATGTATTATAAAATTCAAGCGAATAAACACCACCAGCCCGGCTTCGCTTCGCAGGAGGAGAATTTTTCGCGGGGGGATAATAAATCATAAATCGAAAAATACGTGGGCGAAGCCACGGGTAACGGCTAGTATAAGTATAAAAATTCTTGTATCTGGTATTCGAATCCGAAGTCGTCGTATGTGAAATCTACCAGAAAAAAAATGGCAGCTCGCGTAATATCATTCCCTGCTGCTGTAACCTTTAATGGTTGTCAAAACAATAACAATCTAAAATTGTTGACATAAAAATCTAACCTCATTTTAACTAAAAAATTTACTTTACTTACAAAACCATTCAAACCGTCATTTCGTCCAAAATGCTGACATCTACATTCGCTTTGTGACACGACCAATTAAACTCCACATAGACGTCCGAAGTGCTAATCTGTATTCGCTTTTAATTGCAAATTGCACTGTTTACAAAAAAAAGTTTTAGGTGGGATTTATTTATTTAATTTTATCTTATCTAATCTTATCTAAGAGAGGTTCAGCCTCTCTTAGATAAGATAAGATAAAATTTTATTACTAACTAAAAATACGATTTTGTACCTACTTAAAAAAAGACAACATTAAAATTAAAAAAGCGTTTCCGTACATGGCCTGGCTGTCTAAGAATTAGGAGAGAAAAAAAAATTCAAAAAAATGGCTGGGCTCCTTATAGTTTATCTTGACAGGGTGGCCACTTTCTGGAAAACCTGGAAATGTCAGGGAAGTTTACTGGTCAGGAAAATATCTGGGAATTTTGGTGGAATTTTGTGAAAAAAAATGGTCAAATGCGACTCGGAGTCGTGCACCGAGGGTTTCGTATCTAAATTGAAGAAATTTTTGTCGACCAGCTTAATTTTGGTAAACGCCATACAAAATCATTTGCATGTAGCTGCGTGGTTAAGTTGGTCTGAAATTTCTCTAAAACGTAAAAGTACCTAAATTTTTTATTTACTGTGTATTTGTTACGTACGAAAAAACTAAAAAATCACCTAAAAATTCACAGATTTCGCAATCCTTGCAACCATCGAGGACATTGGAAATGATAACAGCATATAATATGAAACATAATTAACTCTTTATTATACACACAATATTTATCAATGCACTGTTTAGTTTTGTCAGGAATAACCGTATTATTATTCTGTTATATACGCGTTCACTTTTGCTTGATTACTTAACTTTTAAATGGATTTTTCTACAGTATTTATTAACATTTGCTCAAAAATAACACCGCAGATCGTCGCAAATACCTCTCAATTAACTAGACATGATATAAAACACATTTCGAAAAAATTGCACTTGTTCAATTTTGCATGATTGCTCCTCACTTGATCGCGACACCGTTGTCTTTTGGCCTTGAACGAAAACTCGTAACTCTGCCCCCATATACGAACATAAACATTTCCAATGTTAAAAACCGTGAAAAGTCAAGAAAATTTGTTCTGGAGAAAAAGTGACCACCCTGCTTGAGTTCGAATTTTCAAACTACCTTCTCTGAAAATAAGCAAGTTTGCACGCACAGCTCTTTTTGTAATAGGAAATTCACTTGTCATTGTGACTATAAATGAAACTTTGTAATTAGTTTTCTGTTGAAGTGAAATTGTTGTTCTGGAATTTCTTTATCCGATTGTATTTTACACGTTTCTTCTCTCGCTCTCCAACTTCGAATTTTCAAATTTACATTTTCCAGATAACTAACTCATATTCAATATCTGCGATGTAGAAATTTATTGTGAATCGCTATGAATGCTTAAAGGTATTCTTATTTAAACTATACAATAATTGGAATCAGATACAATACAGGGTGTCTCAGATCTACCGCCCACAGTAAAAAGAGAAACAATTCTGATAAGTTATAGATAAGTCCTTAGACATTTTAAAAGTTACAGTTCTTTAACTAGCGCTAATGACCTCAGTTGTCGAGCGTCTATAATTTACAACTAGGGTAGTGAATTGGAATGACCTCAAGTCTAAAATTACCTCAGCTGTTGAGCGTCTATACAGGGTGGCACATCTTAATCAATGCAGTGAAATATCTCGTAAACGGTACAAACCATAAACAAATGTTTTATGCAAACGTTATAGAGTGTCAAAGGGGACAGAAGACTGTGATATCAGATTTAACATAGGTGGTGCTGTGAAGGTCAGGCGAAGGTCAGCTTCGATTTTTTAATTGTAACAGTGCATTTTTATTCCAGAATACGATACAGTATTTAATAGTGAACAGTAAATTATTAAGGTACATATGAGCTTAAGTTAATAAATATGGAGATATTTAGGAATTAAATAACGGCCAAAATAAACGACAATTAGATAAATTATGGCATAGCAGATAGCCATGATATTACGCACCGGCCTTCTTGGCTTGAATTCAGTTCATAAAAGAACCGAATTGAAAAATTAAATTTGCTATTTAATCTGTAAATATCTAAATATTTATTAACTTCAGCTCATATGTACCTTAATAATTTACTGTTCACTATTAAATACTGTATCGTATTCTGGAATAAAAATGCACTGTTACAATTAAAAAATCGAAGCTGACCTTCGCCTGACCTTCACAGCACCACCTATGTTAAATCTGATATCATAGTCTTTTGCCCCCCTTGACACTCTATAACTTTTGTATAAATCATTTTTTTATGATTTGTACCGTTTACGTCAGTTTTTGATTAGATGGTTTAAAAGGTGTGAAATAAAAATTTTAAAAAACCCGACGCAAAAAAGCAAACCTTTAATAATTAGTGAGAAATAATTAATATCTACTATAATATCTGGACCGATCATGCACCGTCTATTTCTTCGTTTAGATGAAATATTTGATTCATAAATACGTCGGGGACCACTAAGACCACAGTATTTTGCCATTTTACAGTGCGTCCCCGACATATTTAAAAACTAAATATTTCATCTAAACGAAGAAATAGACGGTGCATCGGGTCAGATATAGTTATAGATATTATTATTTCTCACTTTTTAAAGGTTTGTTTTTTTGCGTCGGGGTTTTTTTAAATTTCTAATTTATTTTTTTTATAACTATAACATGTATATTATGGTGATACATAACTTCTAAAAATATGCAAAAATCCTGGTTTTGGTCAGTGTGTGCAACGATGCAGAAATAAAACAGTGAGTTTAAAGGAAGCCATCGCCCCCAGTACGACCTTTCCCCTTGTTGGCAGTTCATTACAAAGTGACATTAATTGAAACGCGACCCTATGGTTACAAAATCAATGTTGGGTCGGAACTTACCCTACCGTTACGACACCATTTGTACTATTATAGCGGCCTACATAGTTATCACTACAGTCTAGTGATGTACAAAAAACACTGATGTTTTTACTTCCCACCTCTACTATGGTAGGGAAGTAATGGATTCAGTCCGAAAACAATATTTCGAGATTTTAACAGATTTTCACGTTTTGAGACCCTAGCAATCGTTTAAAATCATTTTCCGACTGATGTCTGTATGTGTGTGTGTGTGTGTGTGTGTGTATGTGTGTGTATGTGTGTGTATGTGGTCAATTTTTCGCCTTCGATATCTTAAGAACGGAACAACATACGGGCATGCCGATTGTTCTATTGTGTTTATCAGCCTTTAACTTAGATCTGATTAGATTTTGAGTCAAATCGGTTCAGTGGATCCTGATATATTCAAAAAAACGACCTCAATGTCACGTATTAACATAGGTAAAAAAAAATATAAATGAATTATAGATGTTATAATATGAAAAAAATGTAAATATTTTTTTTCTCTAAAATGTATAGTTTTCGAGAAAAAAAATATTTTACTAAAAAAAATAAAAATTGTACGTAAATCAAGGTAACCATGATTTTTGCTATATTAAGTTAGCCATCAGTAGATCACCAAACAAAAAAGAGGGCCATGCTTTCTTCAAAGAATAAAAATTAAATTGTGTTTTAAAGACCACCAACAGCTAAGGTTAATTGGGCCTAGTCAAAGAATAAAAAAAAAAAGTGTTTATTTTTTGCAAATATTTACTAGGTGGGAAGTATAGGACTGGTCATCAGTCGAATTTTTTTATAGGCCGTCGTACCTAGATTTTAAGGCGCTTCGCTAATACATGGTACTTTTCAATGTTTATTAGTGTTGCCGTCTAGACAAGACAAGACTTTCAAAGTCTTGTCTTGTCTTGAAATATCAAGACAAGACTTCACTTAAGTCTTGTCTTGAAATATCAAGACTTCACTAAGTCTAAGTCTAGATTAACAAACTCTTGTCTTGTCTAATATCAAGACTAGATTATTTTCAAAAGTCTAGATTAGTAGTAGTAGGTAAAGTAAACCTTTACATACTACTAGGTACTTAGTTTATCTAGACTCTTGAAAATTGTCTAGAGTTTTGGCAAGAATCTTGATCTAGATAAAGCAAGTCTTGTCTTGAAAATTTTTAGACAAAACTTTTGCAAGTCTTGTCTTGAAAATCTAGACAAGACAAGAGTCTAGAAAGTCTAGATCTAGACGGCAACACTAGAGCCGGCTTTACACTGTAGATTGCATCTTTGATATTGCAGTTAGGTACATTGCTATGCTGCCAACGCGATATTCAAAATGTAACGACTGTTTATTAGAGATGCCTGTTTATACAAATTGTATGTCGATTTAACGTCCCTCGAGATTTCCTCGCACATCATATTACACCTACACGTCATTTGCACTGGGAATCTATTCGCTCTCAATTGCTCTAAAATAGACAATATTCGTCTTCTCTTATTAGGATTCCGTACCTCCGTATGGAACTCTATTACTCTGCCTATGTGTTTCGAAACAATTATATAATTGGCTGCTCTCCAACGAAAAAATCTTTCAATTGCATACAGCCGTATAAAAAAAAATATTATCTGCCTACGATGTCTGTCTATCCCAAAAAATAAACAGAATTTTAAATATGATACATTTTTAGAGTGTTGGGTCTCCAAGTCACTAGTGCTTAGCATCATAATATTATATAACGTTACGAATACTCAGTGTGTGTTTTTAAAAAAATAATTAACCACACCGGAAAATGGCAACTCGCTGCCGAAACGCGTCGTGTTAAATCACAAGACGGACATAATACAAGGTATTTCCAATACTTTATAGAATTTTAAACATAGAATCGTGGCGTTACCGAAATGATGTAGATAATATTCAGCCTGTGATAGGCTGACTAGAGATCTACTGTGTCACGCCGATCTGTCAAATTGAAAGCAAACCACAAAGAAGATAATTTATATACATTTCTTTCTATAGATAAAGAATTTTGACTGTCTTCTACACAGTTTAGAAGTTGTTTTATCACTATAAAAATTCTAGCAGAAGGAGTAGATGATGGGATTTTTGCTATGTTGTCGAGAGTAGTCCTTTAACTAACATAACAAAAATCCCACCTTCCACTCCTTCTGCTAACTTTTTATAAGGGTAAAACAACTCCTAAATCTCTCTTTTCTAAGTCGCTTAGAAGTTAGACTATTAAATTCTTAGAACTGAATTCTCAATATATCGAGATCGGGCAAAAAGCATCATTTAGTCACTAGATCATTAACCTTTTCACTGCGCATTTATTTTACGAAAGTGCATGCTGTGTGCGCAATTTTTTCGGCCGTTCCGTATAGATACGTCTGGAGCAGTCCACTGTTGTTATCAGTGGGGTAAAATAATGAAGCTAAATCCCGTCAAATCATATCAAATTGTTTTTTTTGCCTTTTTTGTTTAAAACATATATTTTTATCAAAAACAAAACGGTCAGTGCATGTATACACGTGTAAAACACGTGTACATACGCATTGACTTAAAAAAAAAACCACAACAAAGTTCAGAATTGATGTTCTAATAGGCGTTGGGCGTATATATACGGCGGTAGCAGTTTATCGCTGTAAAAAAATTCTGCGGTAAATCGCAAAAAACTTCCGGATTGGCCAGTATGATCTGGTAGGCATTGCTCGTATATATACGACGGTAGCAGTTTATCGCTGTAAGTATTTTTTCCAGCTCGAACGTAAATATACGGCTGGAGCAGTCAAAGGGTTAAGAACCGACCAGATCGCTAAAAATCAACCAGATCACTAGAGAATCTACCAGATCACTAAGAATCGATCAGATCACCAAGCATCGACCAGATCCCGTGACGTCATGTACCTTATTTGAAACCTTCTCAACGAAACCTTTCTTTTGATACCCATATCAATGTATTTAGAAGGAAAATTACTTTTGCATTCTGACAAAATGGCGTCTAGCATCCGCCATATTGATTTTTCCGAGACGTCAGATACCCAGTAGCACTCATGAAACTATGACGAATCTATAGACACCTCATTTTTCAAAATCCGTCAAGCCGTTTAGGCTACAGAGGGCGCCGACCAAAATGCAAAGATACATAAATACATACACCTGAAAAACATTACACTCCTATTGGCAGTCGGGTAAAAAAGACCTACATCAGAATGATAAAGTTTAATGCAACGTCATGAATAGGTGTTATTCAAACATCTTATAATAATATATTATTTAGCTTTTGTCACGTGACGCAAACCATATATGAGATAATATTTTTGTGTGTGCGGATATGCTTGCTCCAGGGGCGACTATCCTGTATTTCGTAGTTGAATGCGTTATATAACACTCAAGAAATGGGATGTCGCTCTGCACGCAAACATCCAGTGAATGAGTGTGTCGTAGAATACATAAACATACATAAGTGTATCGTTCAGATGTGACACGTGTACCGGCATGTAGAGTGCGAGCTTTGCAAAAGCTCCGAGACTTATCACACGTCACAGAATGTTACACGATAGGGTAGTTGCTTCCAGAAGAATACTGAAGTACTCCACATGTTGTAGTAGTTGTGTAGAGCTCTTAAACTTATGACATGCCACCAAATGTTATATACAATTTTATTTATTTATTGTAAATTATAGACGCATCGATAACTTAGGTCATTAGCGTCTTGATTACAACAACTCACTTAAAACTAAATGACATCACAAAACATCCATGAGCGGAGGCGGGATTCGAACCCACGACAGTCTGATCCAGAGGTTTCGATGCTAAACACTGGACCGCATTATCCTCTGTAACACAATTATTGTGGATAGTGGTATGGGAGCTTTACAAAAGCTCAGCTATGTGACTTATCACATACCACAGAATGCAACACAATACTTGCTACCGGAAGAATACAGAAATATACAAAACGTAGTATAAAGCAGCGTTTCTCAACCTTATTAACTTACGACCCTACATATTTTTTGAAGTCGTACGGCGACCCAATTGTTTATTTTATAATATAAAATAAAAAAGGTAGTATATCGTCAGCATGCTACTGTTGTTAAATTGTAAATAATAACGCGCATATTGTCTGAATAATGAGTGATAATTTTTATTTTAAACTTAATACAATCAGAATTATTGCTTACATAACATACCTCCTTTCTTAATTAACAAAATATTTTTTTTCTCAAAATTATGTACGTATCCATAAAAATCATACTGCAAGCTAACACAACCTGCGCAGATCGTCTGTGCGATTTAGGTACTGACAGGAGCGATTCTACTATTATAATCTTTATACTACGCTGTGTCATGCGTAGACCTCGCGCGGCGAAAGATGAAGCCACCGCGTCATAGTAACGTGATTGCATTGCGCCCGCCTTGTAGCTTGCTTTTGGCTGTTTAGGAGATCCATGAGCGTCGAGTGTTTTCTAGAGGTGGAATTTTAAAACCCAATGTGCAGTTTTGTGTACACGGCACTGTCTGTGGGCAAGCAGGCGTTCACTAGCATATTAATGATGACGTGCCTGGCTTCATCTCTCACCGCGGGCACTCTAGCATATTATGTAGACTCGTAGAGTACAGTTTTGCGAACAGTCTGGGACGTGGCACACCATGGAGGTGCGTTCCACTTGGCGACCGCAACGACCAAATGGAATAACCGCGGCCGTAAGGCGTGGGCGTAGTGGGCGCAATGGTTGCCAAGATGAACGCACCCGAATGTATGCTCTATATGACGTCACAGAATGTAACGCAATACTCGTTTCCAGAAGAATACATAAATGAACACAACTATATTGTTCAGCTCTGACATCTGTACGAGCTTTACGAAAGCTCTAAGACTTATCGCACGGTATATAAATCGCCTCCAGATGGATTAAATTCACATAGCTACATTTTATTGTTTAGCCGTGTTACTAGCATATAGACAAGCTTTGTAAAAGCTCTGAAACTTATCATATAACACGTGGAAATTGTTTAAAGAAAAATACATAAACATACCTAAGTTTTGTTCAGCTTGTTTGTGCGTTGGAAATTGGAATGTATGCGCCAGCTTTACAAAAGCTTCAAGACTTATCACACAGTAGCGGCCCGGTCCGGATTCGCGCGGGTGCTATGCATTTATGATTTATTAACACATTACTCATTCGCTCCCGCATGTCCTAAAGCAAAATATGTGTATCGAACACTGAAAAAAGATTTTAAATCGGTTCACTAATTTTTGAGATTTTCACCCGGACGAATCCGGGCCGACCAGTTATTATAGCCTATGTCCTAAAGTTTAGGACATAGACTATAATAACTGGTCGGCCCAGCTTCGTCCGGGTGAAAATCGGGTGTAATCTAAAAAATTACCGAACCGATTTCAAATTTTTTTTCAAATCGAGGGTAATCTCAGAAAAGGGATTCTTCGTAACTACTGAACGGATTTTGTTGCGGTTTTCACGATTAGATAGACTGATTCGCGAGAGAAAGGTTTAGCGATGTATAATCGAAACTGGCCGGCCCAGCTTCGCCCGAGTATAATTCGGAGATAAACTCAAATGACCGATTTCAAAAAAATTTTGCTATTCGATAAGTTGATATTTTGGTTTAAGTCCTAAAAAAATATTAGTGTCGATTATTATATTATACATAAACCTTTCTCTTTTATTTATTGTAGATTATAGACGTGTCGACAACTTAGGTCATTAGCGTCTTAAAATACATTAAATAACTACTAACTTAAAACTAAATAACATCATAAAACATCCATGAGCGCAGCTGGGATTCGAACCCACGGCAGTCTAGTCTAGAGGCTGGTATCAAGTACGCTATCCACTAGGCTACACTGCCCTCCTAAACCTTTCTCGTCAATCAATCTATCTAACCGTGAAAATCGGAACAAAATCCGTTCATGTAGTTAGAGAGAAAATCGGACACAGACAGACAGACGCGGCGGGGAATCCATAAACAAATGTAGTGTGAGCTTTTCTCAGTGCGTAAACTAAAATTTGAATTACAGGTTTCAAAATTGGTGAGAGTTAATCATATTTCAAGCTTAAGAGGGTGTGAGGTTATGAAAGCTTTAGTCTTAGTAAATTAATATAGGATACAAGAATGTGCGTATTTACACAAGTCCTTGGATACACATAGTTACTTTCAGAACAATACATACTTATCTAAAGTTCAGTATAGAGCCATATGTCGCTCTACTGTGACATCGAAATGTATGAGGCAGAGCTTTATGAAAGCTTGAAACTGTCATGTAATATAACAGAATGTTCAGTGTATTTGGAAGAAAACATAAACATAATATTGTGTATAGCATGTAGTTCGTTCAACTCATATTGCAAGCGTCTCTATGAGCTTTAAAGCAAAGACCCTTTTATAAGAGTTTGGACACGAGATAACAGTCTTTGATTGGTCGGCCATTTTGATTGATCCACCATTTTGATAGGTCTGCCATTAATCTTTAAGATAGCGATATGTGATTGGTTCGATTTGCATCAAAGAGAGAGATAGATAGATCCTAGCAACATATGATTGGTCCGCCATTAATCTTCAAGATAGCGACTTGTGATCTATCCGCTCTGTATCAAAAAGAAAGATAGATAGATCGTAGCAACATGTGATTGGCCCGTCATTAATTTTCAAAATAGCAACTTGTGATCGGTCCGCTTTGCATCAGAGAGAGATAGATAGATCGTAGCAGTATGTGATTGGTCCGCCATTAATCTTCAAGATAGCGACCTGTGATTGGTCCGCTCTGCATCAAAGGAAGAGATAGAGATATTAAAAATATGTCGGTCTTTCTTCTATCCTTTAGAAAACAATGGTGAACGTAGGTCGTCTCTTAATAATTAAAGGAACCAGGGAGCTTCATGAAAGGAACATTCGATTTTAAATGGAGGGCGCGGTCTTTTGGGAAGTTTCTACATCATTCCAAAATTTCTAAACGATTCTAGAACATTTCCAAAGCTTCACCCATTTCAACAATAAAACGAATTAGAAAAAGAAGAAATGTTGGAAGGAACTGTAGACAATGTGTGACAAATGCAAAAAAATGTTTATTTTAAGTTTTGAGAAAATATGTAATTTCCAAGTTTTAGTTTCTGCAAGTGGATTTAATTTAATCATAATGTGCTAATTAATTATCGAAATGATTTACAAAACTTTTTCATATAGTTTTAGTCGAGACATTTTCTTTCAATAAATATTTTTCAGTACCAAACTTTTGTTCATGTAAGTGCGAAAGAAATTTCAACATAAGCTCTATCATCCATTATAAATTGATATCTTTGCTTTTTCATATAAGACCACCTACATAAAATATATCTGGACTAACATTATTGGGTATAAGGTAAAGTAGCTTATGTCGAAATGTTGGTGTTTTTTAGGGTTTCAAATTAAAAGGGTAAAAAAATACGTCAAAAATTCTACGGTGCCATCGGGTTTCGAACCGAGGTTCCTATGCATACAACGCAAAGACGCTGCTTACATCGCTATCGGTGCAACTGTATGCCGTGCCGTTTTTATGATATAAGTATGTCAGCCGGGCACACTTGTAAGAGAGTGACCAGTCAGTACCCAGACGTTAGTATTACATATTGCAAATACGTGTTCGTGTTTGAGCCGAGTAACCCCGATTCAGCGAGCGTCACCTTCGGGTATGCGAACGGGCGAATGCGAACGGTTCAATTGAATTTTCAATTTATTATTTAAAAAAAAATAATGCATTGAAAATATGAATTGGTGCTAGTCCCAAATAACCTTAGCTGTTGGTGGTCTTTAAAACACAATTTAATTTTAACCAGAGAAACACGGACGGACAAACGAGTGATCCTGTAAGAATTCCGTTTTTCTTTTGAGGTAAAATATGACATAGTTTCTTCGCCATGTGGCCACAGAGTATCCAATAAACAAGAGGAACAACAAAGTTGCGGTTTTGAGTACAGAAACATGGCGGTTCGCAAAAGAAACCGATAAAGTCTTGCCGTTCCTCCACTTTGGTTTATTTCTCAGTCTCTCCACGTTGAAAGCTATATCTAGTTTAATGTTTATTGATTTATTCATTGAATCCTCCAGCAAGTTAACTTTTAGACAGCTACCGTGAAGTTACACCAGCAGAATACATTCTCACATCTCAAACAAACTACATATTATTGGCATTTTGATGAATTAATCACATCTTTGCAAAACATTATGACAGTTAATAAAGATACGTACCTACAGATATTGTATAATAGGCCAAGAGTCAGCAACTTATTTCGAGGACTCATTTCAACAGTCGTAAAAATTTAGGAACTAAATTTTATGTACCTGCTGAACAATAAAAGTCGATTCTGCTAGCCCCCTGCGGCCGGGTTATACTACCCCAAAATTACAAAGAAGGTGAGAATAATTTTTATGAATAAAAAATAGTGTTACAAAACTGTTTTCTGAGTTGGCGGAATAAATATTTATTTACAATAATTAAAAACACAATAATAAACAATAACTAAACAGTAATTATACAAAGCAAAACAAACAACTATATGTAATAACTCCTAACAATTAACTATATACCAGGACTATTTATTTCTAGTTATTTATGTTTCAATATTTATATTCACTAGATTTATATCCGATTTATTTCGCACTATATTCGCTGTTCAACACTGTCACAGTATAATCTACACTGTCTGACTTCACTCGTACTCGCTGCTTATATAGGCCGCGCGGCGTAAGCCCAGTGCTTCCTCGATTTTTCTAGAACCTTCGTGCCGGTACTAATTGTACAGCAAGCAGACACCGCTTCTCAGAACTCCCGCCTGCCGTTTATATACAGGGTGATCCGTAACAATAGTATTGAAAATAACCTCCTGAAATTTCATGACTTTTACTTCAAGTAAATAGAGACTTATTTCTCACCCTCTTCGTAATTTTGGGGTAGTATAACCCGGCCGCAGGGGGCTAGCAGAATCAACTTTTATTGTTCAATAGACATATAAAATTTAGTTCCTAAATTTTCACGACTGTTGAAATGAGTCCTAGAAATACGTTACTGGCTCTCCGTCTATAATGTTTGGTTTGTTATAAATCTCATTATAGAAGGGAAACTAATTTATTATGTAGTCTGCAGTGATTACATTATTTGATATTCTACTATTCGAGTTCTCATTGAAAGTTTCAAAATATTGTAAATTAGTTTACTGAATTTGAATATTTTTGTAACCGCGGCTTCCCTCGCCCTCGAACCGTACTGAGAAATATACTAATGCCATCTATCAGGCGGGAAAATAAATATTACGCATTATAGAAGTGAGAAATAATGTAGCCAATGGAGAAATTGGAGAAATGGGCACATGAGAAACATTATATAGATGGCAGCAGGTATATAGCCACCTAAGTTATCATTGGTTTTCATAGAAAAACGCGCGAAAAATCAAGTTCTTTCCCTTCTGATAGCATATGCAACCACTTCTTTTCAATGAGATAAACAATCAATATGATTAATTCCCTAGACCGTAACTAAATACATAAGAATATCAGACGACATTATCGCCATGATATTTATATAGAAGGCTGTATATGAAATATGTAAATGCACCGCCGGGATTCGAACCCAGAACTCCCGATTTCGCGTCGGGAAAGTTTCCACTTACTACACAGTGCCCGACAGTGAACATTTAATCTTTCCTATATATAGCGACGATGTACCGCAAATCCAGTAACTGCGAGAGCTATTAATTTTATAACAACATTACAATGAATGCTGCTTTCTCAAATGGCTGGGAGTGCTTTATAATCAAACACACAAGTGAGAAATTTCAAATACGGTATATTAACAATGAGATAAACATTCAATATAATTAATTCCCTAGACCGTAACTTAATCATATTAATTGTTTATCTCATTGTTAATATACCGTATTTGAAATTTCTCACTTGTGTGTTCACTTGTTTTCAGTTCCGGTTCCTTTGGAAATACAAAACCTCTATGATTTGAACATTGGTAAACACAGCACATCGGCATTGATTTATTATTTTAAATAAACGTATATTCTATACACACTACTAGGAACTGCCCACAGACCACGGGTAGTTATATACCTGGCGCCCCTAGCGGTAAGTTTGGCAGTGCCCATCTCCATTATCTAGGCCCCGCTACTTTCATTTTATTTTTGTCAAATATATTGTTGCGCAAATTATTTATACCTACCGTATTTTTATGTCCATAAAAATACACTTTTATTAGCTACGTAGTTATACACGTGTGGAACGCGCGTCGCCGTTCGCCGGAATGCCCCTGACCTCCCCCCATCCGTCTGGGGACCGTTCACCGTGTGCCGTGTTGGCACAATTAGTTCTCGCCAGTGCCGCTAGGCTAATACATACGCCTTGTTGTTATTGTCTATGGTTGTGGTAATTGTCTATGGTTATATGCCAGTGAACCTAAATCGGTAGTACAATTGTCATCAACCGAACTGAAGCGCCACTGCTCTTGATGCGTGTAACAAAATTATGTATCGTAGAGTTAAGGAATCTTGGTTTTAGCGAACGTCTTTTATCGGAAATCAATTTAAAAGACGTACTGTATCCATAAACAAAAAAAAGTTTTGTTTAGGGACAAACAATTCAAAATGGTGTACTGAATAAAACCGAAGAAATGGCCGTTACATAAAAAATTCAAGATTATTTCACCTGGGTTGGTAAATAGTCACATACATGAAATAAACATCAAGCTTGCTTATTTCATGAATTTAGGAAGAGAACTATACGGGACATGTGGGAATAAAAAGGACTACCATATAGTGAAATACGATATTATTGTTATAACAATGGATAATATTATCAACGTAAAAGAGAAGAAAGCATTTAGGTTTTGAAAAATATACAGCGTGTGGCTCAGCAAAGGTAACATAGGGAAAATAGCATTGAGAACATTTACAATTTTGTAGTAAGCTATGAGCCATAACCTAATATAAAAACTATTTAAACTAACCTATAATAATTATTAATTAATTCAACAATGAATTTTTAATCCACAAGGCATCCACTAGGTAGTGAATAGTATTTCTTAACATATCAGTCAGCATATTATGCCATCATGATTGTTAAAACGATTGTTATAAGATATATAAGGAAAAAATCAGAAGCCACTGTCAGGACTTGAACCTGAAATTCCCAGTTTCCGGCTGGTTGAGTTGCCATTTACTCACACAGTGCCCCGAAAGTGAAATCTGTTCCTTCCCATATATACCTATTTCACTTTCGGGGCACTGTGTGAGTAAATGGCAACTCAACCAGCCGGAAACTGGGAATTTCAGGTTCAAGTCCTGACAGTGGCTTCTGATTTTTTCCTTATATATCTTATAACAATCGTTTGACGTTTAACAATCATGATGGCATAATATGCTGACTGATATGTTAAGAAATACTATTCACTACCTAGTGGATGCCTTGTGGATTAAAAATTCATTGTTGAATTAATTAATAATTATTATATTGTTGTCCACAATAACCTAACTCATATATTGTTATTTATTTAAACTAACCTAACCTAAAAAAGCAAGAGGCTAGTGACTAGACTTGTTGCCAGCCGCAAATTTAGTAGCCGCTACTGTGAACCGTCGATCATCTTGGTGCGACCACAAAATTCGCCGCTGGCGTCACCAGCCGGCGAGTATTCGTCAGCGGCTGCAGGTGAAGTTGAACGAGTTCAACTTTTGGTAGCAAGCAGCGGCGACTGATAGATCACGTGACCGCTGGCACCAGCCGGCAGCGCAAGTCGGACCACTATTGCCACAGCAGCGAGTACCTAGCTACCGTACCTCACGTGGTATTTTGTATGTCGAATAGCAAACTGGCGAGTAGCAGCCTACAGTGTAACCGGATTGCCAGCCGCTGCTTGCTACTAGAAATTGTCGAGTAGCAGCCGAGTAACCGGGTTGCGACCGCTGCTTACTGGTGCTACTGTCAGCAGCTGGCATCCAGCCTAGTGTTTACTTCTGCTTATTAGAGATGCAAGTTTTCGTTACTTCTCGGTACTTGTAACTATTCGTTACTTTTAGGTACAATACTCGTTAGTTACTATTCGTTACAACTACTCGGAGGTACTCGAACACTATTCGTCGTTGCTTAGGTACCAGGTGGCAAGTAGGTAGTATAGTTACTTACTACTGAATATTCGTCCGTCCGGCGGACTATATTATGAACTACAGAACAATTACATAACGCAAAAAATATATTATGACAACCTGTAATTTGTAAAACGTGAACTGCCAACAATATAGCTCAGTTTGTCTACTTTACGCTTGAGGACGACAGTGGTACTTTTTTTACTTATTATATGAAGTATTGAAGCGTCAGGTATAGGTACTGTAGTTAGATGATTCGAATCAAAATATTAAGTAACTGTTTATAAAAAGTAACGATTATTTTATCATGTAGGTATTCGTTACTTCGGATCTCGTCGGATAACGAGTACTCGAGTAACGAATAGTTACTTTTCTTGCATCTCTACTGCTTATACCTACTTGATACCGGCGACATTAGAGTTACCCGATGTGCACCGCAGTCCGCGAGGAGCTGCACGCTCCAATTTTGCACATCAAGACCCTGAAAATGGCCGATATAAGAACTTGATGTGTGTTTTTTCTAGTTGAGGGTGGAGGACACCCCCCTCCCTGTGCCATCGAACTGGATCCGCCCTTGATGTAAAGAAGTTTCAATTTATAAAAAACTTTTTAACAAAAAAAAAACCTCCTTCAAAAAGGCACTATGAACTGATTTTGAAAAATTTTTTTTTATTTGAAAGGATATACTTTCAGATTGGTCCCATAGAAATTTCATCCAAATTGGTTTAGTAGTTCGGCTGATTTTTTAATAAAAGTAAGTAACGGCGTGTGATTCTTTAAAGTAAATGTTACTTTTTGACACTAAAAAGTAAAAAATAAAAAACTTTTTAACAAAAAAAAACCTCCTTCAAAAAAGAGGAAAATAATGAAATTTTGAGGTCTGTGCCAATTAAAATATGAAGTTGGTTAAAAAAAAGAAGATATTAATCACTATACTATACTTTTTAACCGACTTCATATTTTAATTGGCACAGACCTCAAAATTTCATTATTTTCCTCTTTTTTGAAGGAGGTTTTTTTTTTGTTAAAAAGTTTTTTATTTTTTACTTTTTAGTGTCAAAAAGTAACATTTACCTTAAAGAATCACACGCCGTTACTTACTTTTATTAAAAAATCAGCCGAACTACTAAACTAATTTTGATGAAATTTCTATGGGACCAATCTGAAAGTATATCCTTTCAAATAAAAAAATTTTTTTCAAAATCGGTTCATAAACGACGAAGTTATCTACGAACATACATAAAACATAACCACATAAAAATATATACGGTCGAATTGAGAAACCTTCTTTTTTTGAAGTCGATTAAAAAAAATTGGTTCACTTGGTGAGAAATGAAACACCCAGTATATTAGATTAAAATGTTACAAACAAGATTTACTTTAAGATAACAATAGCTGTATAGTGTATAATGCTAAAGTAAATATAGTTGTTTAGTTTGATGCACGAATTCTGAATTTTAATTCATTTTCGAAGATAGGGTATTTTCTCTATAGCTTATACGTTCCACGCATAAAATAGGGAAATTATAATGTTGGGTTGCAGAAAGCATTGTCACAAAATCTGACTTGACAATGACCTTAGAATGTGACCATATAGTTACAGTTTTTATGTATGCAGGAACAGTCTAATGTCGTTGTCAAACTCCCTGTCATGTAGAACATTAGATTGTACTCACACAAAAACAAATGATTGATCTACGCAGAAAAAGATCGCTTTTCCAGCTAAATTTTAATCAAAACGCGTAGAAAAATGTTGTTTTCAAATGGAAATTATACAAAAGAAAAGGTCGAGTAGAACTCGTGTTATGAGGGTTCCGTACCGTTACAACAATTTAATTAGTATTGTTGTGTCTTTTTGAGTCAGCATTAATACTCTTACATAGTCGACCACAACATTGTTTTGTTTTGGCAGTTTCTATTAGCTACGCTTTTGAAACAAACAAGTAATTCAAAATTATAATTTCGTTGTGATCAGACCTATTTTAGACTCGTCTTGATTAAATCAAATTTTGTTGTGTTTTATTTATTTATTATTAATTTTATATAAAGATCTACAATATTATTAAATCACGTCAAAAAGATCTTTATAATAAATTAATTGATCTTTATAGTATAAACCAGTGTAAGCCCGAATATTTTGTCCGAGGATATTTTGTCGGGGATATTTTGTTTGGGGATCAAGACGCATGGAACCCGAACCTCACGGTTGACATATTTTAAGAATATAATATAGTTTATAATCATCGCGTACAGATGACGTTACTTTGACAGATTGTTATATTATGGTTTGAATGATGATGATAATATAGATGACGCCACTTCACTTGTAAGTATATAGTAGTATTGACCCAATGAATGATAATAATTGAAGGAAGGTTTGGTTGAGGGTCAAAATAATGAAGCTTTACCAAAATATCGCTTGTGGCCAACGTTTCGAAATATTTAATTTCATCTTCAGGGCCTCAAGCCAGTCAAATAACAGTAAATTGTTCTAATTTTAAATTGCATGATCATTTTAAATATGATTTTTACAATTTTATCACTTAAAACAACACATTTCGAAACTTAAATTTGATTTGATATTTAAATGATCATGCAATTTAGAATTAGAAAAATTTATCGTTATTTGACTGGCAATTGAGGCCCTGAGGATGAAATTAAATATTTCGAAACGTTGGCCACAAGCGATATTTTGGTAAAGCTTCATTATTTTGACCCTCAACCAAACCTTCCTTCAATTATAAAAAAACAATAATTTATTAAAATTAATTAATCATTTAATTGTAATTATTATTTGCCAGTATTTATGTCACAACAACACACAATCTGTGAAAATTTCAACTAGCTACCTAGCTCTTACCGTTTGTGAGATAGAGCCTTGTAACAGACGGACGGATAGACAGACATACATCGTCGGCAGGGTAATAGGGTTCCATACGGAGGTACGGAACCCTAAAAACTATACAAAATATACACGTGAGAAAGCTTCAAATACGGCATCTAATAATAATTAACAATGAAAGATAAACAATCAATATGATTAATTTCCCTAGACCGTAACTAAATACATAAGAATGTCGTCTGATATTCTTATGTATTTAGTTACGGTCTAGGGAAATTAATCATATTGATTGTTTATCTTTCATTGTTAATTCCTAAAAACTATGTTATAAGTATAGCTTATACACAGTTAAAAAAATATCTTTTCAGTCGAACAATTATTTTTCGAGCAGGATCGATTTAAAATTCTACAATGCTTTTCTTATGGAGAAATATGTGTGGTCACAATCTACAAGTCATTGTCAAAACAGATTTTCTGACAATGCTTTCTGTAACCCAGCATTAATGTTAAACACTTAGACGCCCGAACGATCCTTGCACCTTTAGTGCTCAACCTTAGAGTTTGAGTTTCTCGTAGGCTTTGTGCCAGAACAAGCTCCGTGCGAATGCCTTAAGTGATTGTGACAAATGTCTCGTTTCACTAGCGTTGTGTTTGTACTGTTATTTATGTATAATTTATATGCGATACTCCTTGTTCAGATTCATTGTTTTATACTTAATCTACAAAGACATTTAACTATACAGAATTATTGCGATTGTGTAAAGAGCAATTAGTTGAAAGGGTAATAAAATTATTGTTTCTCGTAATTTTCAACCCTTAGAAACAAATATTATATTACAGAACTGGACTGCTAGTTACCTGACTGCCGAAGGAGGGTAAAGGTGCATTTTCATGTAACGCTTGACGCTGGTTTCTAGTGTCAAATACGGTCACGTGATAGAATTTCAACATGGACGCCAACTTGAAAAAATGTAGCGTCAAGTTTAATAAATAAATATCAGATTTTGCAGAAGTCTAAATATTATTAACAAACGATTAGGATTTAAGTAACATTTCTTTATAAAAACCTTGACAGGTGTCAACTGGTTTCTCATTGTCAAAAACTTTTTTTTTTAATAAATTATACTTCGAACACATTTGCGTTAAATAGCGCTATTTTTACAAGCTTTTATTTAACTTGCAATGTTATGTTAGTTAGTTTGTTTGTGTGTTTGTTTAGATCAAAATTTGCAAGTCAATTCTGAACGACTTCCACGTATCCGATTGATTTGAAATTTTGTACACATATGTATTCCCAATGACAATTAGAATTAGCTATAAATTCAACCCCTAGGGGTTCAAACGGAGATGTAGGTTTTTTTTGACTAATCAACGCACAGGCCAAATCGCTGAAGCTAGAAACTTAAAATTTGGACAGTTGGTTCCTTTTCTGACGTAAGCATCCACTAAGAAAGGATTTTTCGAAATTTAACCCCTACAGGTGTCAAAGGGGGGTAAAATTTTGAAAGACTAAAATGAACAAAATAAAATATTAGTAAAAAAAACTTTAGATACAAGCTTTTAATGAAATGTACTAAAAAAGAAAAATTAATATTTAATAATTTTGTTTCATAATTATTATAAAAGCGGGGGTTGCGACTAATTAACTATCATAGAGATTACAACCCCCGCTTTTATAATAATAAATTATGAACCAAAATAATATTAAATATTATTTTTCCCTTTTTAGTACATTTCAATAAAAGTTTGTCTCTAAAAAGTTTTTTTTACTGATAAACAGATAAAATTAGGGAAATTAGATGAAAATTGGATTTCCAGTCCAGTTCTGTACCTCACCTCGGCTTCGCCCCGAAGGTAACAATATATCCAGGGATTAATATTATTATGTTATGATCCCGATATTTTATGAAATTATTGTTTGAAAATAAGGCGTTAAGACTCGTGAGATTAAATAATGTTACTGAAAATTGCCTCGGGTGTATTTTTTATGTTTTCACTCTTTCGCTAGATAATTTTGTGCTTAAACTTTTCTTTATTTACATATAATTTGGCAAATTCATTTCACCTTGACATATCGCTTATTTACTTTTCCAATTTCGTTTTTGTACATATATTTCTCTCTTTCTCTGTATTTATACATGATTAAAATATTCATAAAGATATTTGCGCTTAGAAGGTAAGGGCAAAGACATGACACGGCGGTTTTAACCGAAGCGTTTACCGAGTCGGTTTTCAAGTCGATAGGTCGTTTAATATAGCATAATGTTACAAAACTGTTTTCTGAGTTGGCGGAATAAATATCTATTTACAATAATTAAAAAGACAATGATAATGAACGCAACAACGAAAAGTTGCACTTCTAACAATCAACACAAGTAAACAATAATTAAACAGTAATTAACACTTAATTATATACAATTAACTATATACAATTGACTATACGAGTATATACCAGGACTATTTATTTCTAGTTATTTATTTTATCAATTTATATCACGGAACTATTTATATTTCTGCACGATTTATATCACTGTATTTATATCAGATTTATTTCGCTGTTCAACACTGTCACAGAATGATCTACACTGACTGATTCCCGTTGACTGATCGCGCGAGTCACTGTTCACTGATTTATATAGGCTGCGTGGACTGGAGCCCAGTGCTTCTCGCGTTCTCTAGAAAATTCCGGCAGGTACTCGTTGTTCAGTATGCGGACCCCGTTTCTCGGAACTCTTTGTTTGCCGTTTATATACAGGGTGATCCGTAACAATAATATAGTGTAAAACACACACAGCTGCACGAAACGCACCGTACAGCACAGCTTTATGTGTTTTACACTATTATGTTATATTACACAACGTATCGACTGAGGACAGAGTGGTGTAACGGTTAGCGTAGCGGCCTTTGGATCACACTGTCGTGGGTTCGAATCCCGCCTCCACTCATGGATGTTTTGTGATGTTATTTAGTTTTAAGTGAGTTGTTATTTGATGTGAACAAGACGCTAATAACCTAATTTTAAAATTACAAAAAAGAGCCATTAGAATTTTATCGAAGATACCGGCTAGAACTCCGTGTCAAGAATATTTTAAACAAAATCAAATTTTAACATTACCTTCCGTTTTTATATATGAATGTTTAATGTACATTAAGCAAAATATTTCAATTTTTAATTTTCAATATGAAAGCCATAATTACTCTACTAGGACAAATATTGATATTCTTCAGCCCAGGTTCTCAGCTGATAAATATAAATATGGAGCCAATTATTGGGCAATTGTCTTCTATAATAAGTTACCTCGAAAAGTCAGGGAGTTACCTTTACTTAAATTTAAACAGGAAATAAAAAAAATGTTATTAAATAGTGCATTATATAATTTTAAACAGTTTTTAAATTTAACTTTTTAGTATTGTATTGTATTGTAAACTATGAATCTGACTTGTTTACCATGTAAACAAAATAAATACTTATACTTATACTTAAGTTGTCGATGCGTCTATAATTTACAATAAATAAATAAATAAACGTATCGACTTAGGAACTGACTCGGTAAACGCTTCGGTTAAAACTGCCGTGTCTGTCTTGGTCAGGGCCGGCGCTAGGATTTTCGGGCCCCGGGTAAGCGTTCTCAGGTCCTTGTCCCCTCCAAAAAAAATTTACTCCAACATTTGTTTTTTTTTTTGGAAATAGAAAATTTTAATGCAAAAAATCAAATAACGTTTTTTTATGTTGGGAAAATGTTTTAATGATCGTAGTTTTAAACACGGTATCACATATAATAAGTAAGCCCCAGGCCGGCGGGCCCCTTTCGGGGGTCCGGACTCGGGTTAGCTTTGACACGCTTACCCCCCCCCCCTAACGCCGGTCCTGGTCTTGGTTCTAAGTATAAGGTAACATTTTTCTTAGTTTCTATGACGTGACGTATCCAAAAAATTCGACTGATGACCAGTCCTATACTTCCCACCTAGTAAATATTTGCAAAAAATAAACACTATTTTTTTTTATTCTTTGACTAGGCCCAAATAACCTTAGCTGTTGGTGGTCTTTAAAACACAATTTAATTTTTATTCTTTGAAAAAAGCATGGCCCTCTTTTTTGTTTGGTGATCTACTGATGGCTAGCTTAATATAGCAAAAATCATGGTTACCTTGATTTACGTACAATTTTTATTTTTTTTTAGTAAAATATTTTTTTTCTCGAAAACTATACATTTTAGAGAAAAAAATATTTACATTTTTTTCATATTATAACATCTAGAATTCATTTATATTTTTTTTACCTATATGTTAATACGGTGACATTGAGGACGTTTTTTTTTTAATATCTCAGGATCCACTGAACCGATTTGACTCAAAATCTAATCAGATCTAAGTTAAAGGCTGATAAACACAATAGAATAATCGGCATGCCCGTATGTTGTTCCGTTCTTAAGATATCGAAGGCGAAAAATTGACCACGTACACACACACAGATACAGACATCAGTCAGAAAATGATCTTAAACGATTGCTAGGATCTCAAAACGTGAAAATCTGTTAAAATCTCGAAATATTTTTATCGGACTAAATCCATTACTTCCCTACCATAGTAGAAGTGGGAAGTAAAAATATTTCACCATTGATGCCTCGATTGATGCCTATTTTTGTATACTTATTTCAATTAGATTAAAAAATACATACAGTGAATTTCACTTTTAGTATTTTGTAATCTAATTTATCTTTACATAACAGCTGTGCTCTTATACTGCTTTCGAGCATAATGTAGGACAACAGCTGAGATTATAATAAACCAGAAGTGGGTTAACCTACAAATAGGAAAAAATACTGCATTTTAGATTAGGACGGCAGAATAAGAATGGGGTCGTCCCGGATTTTTAATTTCCCATTAAAAGTTGTTATAATGGGTCCAATTTTGCCAATGAAAAATTTGGACATTCTGCACGTTTTGGGGTCCCTATAGTCCGAATTTACTGTTTTCAGAGAGATGTCTGGTGTGTGTTTGTGTACATGTACATACGTTCGTTCATTCGTACGTCGGTAAAACAATTTTTTGAGAATTTTCCGGAAAGTTTTTCTATAAGAAAAAAATTCCCTAAAGTATTTATTTTTCAATGTAATTTTAAACATAGAATTATACCGCTACGGAAATTACGTCTATCACAGTCAGCCTTCTTTGATTGGCTGGCTGTAGTTGAATGTATATTCTCACGCCCACTGATCCATAGATAAAGAGAGATAGTACACTGATCTGTCATAAATTGTAAATAAACCATAGGTATTTAATATACACCTCTCTTTCCATATAAACATACCTATCTTTATCAATGCACGGAAGTGTGTCTAGCTCAAGGTTATTACTCTGGTCTGGCTTTGACGTCATAATATGGCGGCTAAGCTCAGCCGTTTGAAATGGACACATTTTTTAAATTCTTGTTTGCAATTAAGAGGAAGGATATAAGAACAACAAAGGTTTACATTATATTTATGTATGAGGAATAACCATAGATATAGAAATCTGGGTTAAATTAAATTGTGTTTTAAAGACCACCAACAGCTAAGGTTATTTGGGCCTAGCACCAATTCATATTTTCAATTCATTATTTTTTTTTTAATAATAAATAGAATATCCAATTGACACTTTTACCAGCTCTCGGGCTAGAACCCGGGAACTTGTAATAGAGGAACCATAGCAACGCCATGTAAACAACAGCACCGCTACACGCTCGGCTATTCTCAAGCCCTAGAAATCTGGGGATGTAGTACAAGTGAGTGAGGTGATTGCTGTTGATGAGGGGGGGAGGCAGTGAGGAAGCAAGTGTGCTCTATTGTATTCTATTGGTCGCTTCAGTTGCGCAAGCGCTGTACGAGCAATTGAGCATGCGCAAAGACGCGAACGACTGCATCTGGCGCAATAGAACGTGGGCACATGCATAGTAGGGATGTGACATTGAGCTAAAAAAAAATCGATTATTTAATAATCGATTTTTCTCTTTTCAATATAAATCGATTTGTAAAAAATCGATTTTTGAAGAAATAATCGATTTTTGTGAAAAAATCGATTTTTTCTATTATTCGAAAAATTGCATACTTTTATAATAGTAAAACTAAGAGATTAATATCAACAATTTACTTAGACTAAATATTTCCGACTGATTAGTACGTCTAGTGAACTTATTTTACGCTTTTTCATCCGTCGCACAGATGGTGTTGTTTACAAAAATCGATTAAAACGAGTACATTTGTAAATGTTGGCTGCATTGGGTTTCCCAAAGCCTATATTCTTTCTTAATATTAATAAAAAATAAAAAAAATAAAAAAAAGTGTAATTTATATAATCGATTTAAAAGTGTAATTTATACAATCGATTTATAAAAAATTGATTATTATTATTAAAAAATTAATCGATTTATAAAAAATCGATTATTATTATTAAAAAAATCTATTGTAAAAAATCGATTATAAGAAAAAAATAATCGATTAATGTAAAAATCGATTATTTTTTCACATCCCTAATGCATAGCACGGACATGTTCGCATAAGAGAGGCATGCACCCTCCCCTGAATGGCTTCGCCCCTCGTCTAAAGTGGCACTTTATACTACATACCTAGAATTAGTATCTATGGGAATAACACGCACTGTTCAAAATTACCAAATTTTGATACGCGGGACGACCCTATTAAATTACGTAATTCAGTGACAAAAACTTCAATAATTCATTTTTCTTTTCAGTGTGACTCGAGTTCGCGTGTACTTCAGGCTTCAAGGTGTACCTAAATCCAACGGGAAATAAAGGAGAAATGAATAATTAATTAATATAATGTTCGTATAAGTCTCAGCGTCAGATTTTAATCTAATATTGCGTTCTACTCGTTTGATAAAAGTCTTTGCACATAAAATAATTGTAAATATGAGTCTATATAGGCGTATATCTACGCCATTTTAAATTATATTAAAAGCATAAAAAATTGAATTGTTAAAAACAAAAAATAAATACGTATAAATCAATACATAACCGGGGTAGTGTATTCTTATGACCTTGGATTGACAACGCGTTGGAATATTTTAAAACGAAAAAATAATGTGCATAAAAATATTTCAAGGTATATTTTTAAGTAATTACATAACTGAAGTAGTGGTCATGACATTGGGACAACTTACATAGTTTGGTATATGAAATCACAATTTACCTACTTAAATTTTGTAGTCATTAAAATAACAGAATTAACAAAACATGGTGCGTACCAGTTGTTTAATTTTATTGATAAAGTAAATGAATTTCTTCGAGATAAATAATTTTTGCTGTTTTCGTGTCTTAAAATATAATAATAAAAGTGTTATGATAAAAATCCAATTTATTTTTTTATGTAAATGTGCCAGTTTTTAAACTTAAAATATTAAAATTTATAAAAATGTAAGACAACATATTTTTTTAACAGTGTTTTATAGTGTTCCGTGAGTTTTCAAGCGCGATCATTAAAAGTGTAAACAGTGTTTTGACGGATTACCTATTAAAATAAGTATTAAAATTTCAAAAAATGCAAGACGATATTTTTCCATTGTTTTAACTTTTGAGTTTCGAGGATCTATTACGCAATTATAAAAATTTTATTGAACAAAAAAAATCATATATTTTTTTATGTAATCTTAAAAAGTGTTGCATAGTGTTTATAATTACTAAAATAAATGACATTTTATTTTTTCAAGTATCAGGCGATCATGACAAACATTCAGAAAAATCCCTTATTTTTTATGTAAATAAGTAATTCTTGAACAACGTTCGTGGAGTATTATTAAAATAAGTACTATATAGTTTATATGACAATTTGTTTTTTCTAACACAGTATTTTAGTGTTCCGTGAGTAACTTTTGATTTTATTAAGTATCAGGCAATCATGACAAACATTCGGTTATTTTGTGATTCGTGGAATATTATTAATATAAGTATTTTGTAAACACGTATACAAGGTTTAATAAACAGATAGAACGATTGATGATTGTGCGGTTTAGTGTACCATATGAACTTAATCGTGTGTTAGTTACATAATTCCCGAGTGATTAACTGAGAGTGCATCGGTAGTTTCTATATCCTGCTGGCAACACAACGTCATCAAGGATTGTGACATACTATCCTGGTTGTGTTTCATCTACTAGTAACGCACAATGTTGACTAATTGGTTGGCGGTTCAGTATGCGGTTAGTTGGGCCTTACTGGCGTCCGTTATCTGGCCTTGCATACAAGCTGCTGAATCTGTACAAGGTAAGCAGCACTAAACATACTAATATTTAGGATTGCACAGTTTCAGTCAGGTCCGGCTTTCTGCCTAGGCCAGGGGTCGGCAACCTTTTGAGACGGAAGAGCCAAAAGTTACAATTTACAAAATTTCCTAGTTTTTAAAGAGCCACTAACATTTTTATTTCAATATTATGGTATTTGATTAGGATTATAACTAAACAAACAGAACAGTGTTGCCACATTTAAAAAATGTCAGCTGTCCGTATACTCTTTACTCCACCTATTCTCACTGTTCTCTGTTGAGTGTTTTTATCCTGTTTTTTGCAGTATAATATTTCTTATGAGTTTTGAAAATAAAATAATATAATTATTAATATTTGCGCATGGAACTGGAGAGCCGCATCTTGACATCATAAGAGCCGCAGGTTGTCGACCCCTGGCCTAGGCTAACAAGGCACCGGCCTAGGGGCCCAGCCGCCGAGGGGGCCCCGGCCAGGGTGGGAATGAAAATTAAAAGAAAAAAAGCCCAAACATTTTGTAAGATAACCCGGCGACTTTTTTTTGCTAAATTTCCATCTAAATCCATTTTTTTATTTTTTCCCCTTTTTTTTGGGCTTGGGGGGCCCAACTGTCAAGTGCCTCTGGGTCTTTAAGTCCGGGCCTGGTTTCAGTAGAGGCAGGATGATAAATAGAAAATGGTATTAAAGTGGCCGTCAAAAAAAGAAGAAATATGGTGATTGATATGACAGTTTGGACATATCGTGGTCATATGTGCAACTGCAACATTATGGAGGGGAACTACATCTATACGTATTATAAGATCTGTGTTTCGGACACTTTTTGACGCATTGACTACCCCCTCCTCTAGAAATCTAATTTCTTTAAGCGAATAAATGAATGAATTGTTAACAGAGGTCATTAGCGTCTGATTCTTTAAACGAACAAACGGGAAAATGCAATATCGTATAATAATTCTGATTCGTAAAGTCAATAATCACATAGAGGACAGTGTGGTCCAGCGGTAGGCGTAGTGGCCTCTGGATCAGATTGTCGTGGGTTCGAATCCCGCCTCCACTCATGGATGTTTTGTGATGTCATTTAGTTTTAAGTGTGTTGTTATTTAATGTAATCAAGACGCTAATGACCTAAGTTGTCGACGCGTCTATAATTTACCTACAATAAATAAATAAATAAAATAATAATCACATATACCTATACGAGGTAATTTAGTAAAATGCTGTTTTCGCAAATTCTCTGAGGGTGTAATCTGCGTTTGAACTTGTTTGTTTGCTCTCTCTCTTTAATGATTGATAAAATGAAAACTGAGCTACATGGCCTGTTTGATAATAATCATTATCAAATATTGGTTTACTTGCTTTTCTCGTTTAATTTATGTTTTAAAATTTCCATAAAACAAGACCGCATAAATCATAATTCATTATAGGTACTTTATCGGTATAAATACACGAGTTTTAGATGGAATCAAAGGCTACATTGTAGTCGGAAAGCTGGCAACGTTTTTTTTCAAGTGTCTATGTAAGGAAAAATAATATTAAAAATACCTGGCCTGTATACGTGTTCCATTTGAGAATCTATAGCTTTGTTCCAACCACTTTGAAAACCGTAATATTACTGTCACGCTCATTCGCAGTGGATAGAATGCGTTCCAACCGAACTTGTGATCGTTTGTGAACGATTCTTAAAGCGTTACAACCAAATTTGTGATAGTTTGTGAACGGTTTTCGAACGATCATTTCGGTACATAGTCTAGACATGAAACCAAAATGAAACTGTTAAACTGACATGCGCATTAAGCACTTTGTTACGTTTGTTTTTAACAGTTAAAACATTTAGTACGTTTATTTATTTATATTATTCTTACGACTTGCCATCAAATAAGTTATTCATTTTCAAAATGTTTTTAACAACAAAAAAAGCCTGAAATTAGGAATTTACATTTGACAAATGACAACTGATATATTTTGATCATATGCATGGTCATGGAGGCCATGATTTGATGCACAAAACAGTCACAAAAGCGTTCCAACCAATGTCTGCGTTTGTACCGTCACAGGACTGTGCAAGGTTTACGCATGCGCACAAAACCGATAAAAACAGTTTCGTTACCGTTTCATAACGATCCATTTATAGCGGGTTGGAACATAGCTTATAACTGGCAGCTTTTCTCCTTTGCGTTGTAGGTGGCAGGTAGAAATTAGGCAGGTAAAATATGAATTTTTCATGTATCTAAAAATGCAACACTTGTTTTACTCTACATTAATGAGTAATAATTTAGAATACATAAAATAACTTTGCCTGCTCGATTGCTCCATTCTTAAAATGTCGTTAGACATATTTATAATTAAAAAAAAATTCCATGTATCTACGTAGGTAAGGTCTGGCATATTTTTTTTAAAGGGTGACATATTATATTGTAGGTAATTCTAAAATGCTAGATCAAAATGTTGATGCGCTTTTCGAAAAAAAATTGGAAACCCACTATTTGTAATAATATATAAAAACTTTTTAACAAGAAAAAACCTCCTTCAAAAAGCCACTGAAAAGAGGAAAATAATGAAATTTTGAGGTCTGCGCCAATTTAATAAAATATGAAGTATATTTAAAAGTATAGTATAGTGATTAATATCTTCTTTTTAACCAACTTCATATTTTATTAAATTGGCGCAGACCTCAAAATTTCATTATTTTCCTCTTTTTAGTGGCTTTTTGAAGGAGGTTTTTTTTTTGTTAAAAAGTTTTTTATTTTTTACTTTTTAGTGTCAAAAAGTGACATTTACCTTAAAGGAATCACACGCCGTTACTCACTTTTATTAAACCGACTTTCTTACGCTGTCTGATGTGTCAAAAAGTGACATTTACCTTAAGGAATCACACGCCGTTACTAACTTTTATTAAAATCAACCGATTTGGATGAAATTTCTATGGAAACAATCTGAAAGTATATCCTTTCAAATAAAAAAAATTCAAATCGGTTTATAAATGACGGAGTTCTGAGGTAACAAACATAAAAAAAAATACAACCGAATTGAGAACCACCTCCTTTTTTTGAAGTCGGTTAAAAAATATAACAAACGAAAGTTGGCGATGGTGATCATTTTTAATTGATTTACTCCCCTGCTGCCGAGCGCACAACGTCCATAAAAATATAACTTCAAAAATTAAATAACAAAGAATCTTCCTCTATAGAAAAATAGTCAACGACTCCTAATATAACAATTGAGCCAGAAATTAATGGTTGCTTATTTATGGTTATTATAGACGCCATTGGGCATTGGAGAATGGTGAACATGTTTGGATATAAACATTTAAATATTACATAGATAAACCAAGACGTCCATAAAACGAACTTTGTAAACGACTCTCATCTGATTTACGGCTTATTCCTCTACAGGCATATGCGACATAACACACCGCTTTTCTGTGCCATTTGATTTCACGTATATTGCCAGCAAGACTTATAAACTTGCTCATGAAAAGAGATAGACGATATATCTTGAATGTATCCGTTGTATTTCCGTCTTGTTTCATAAAGTTTCAAAGAACGAAACGGATATATATAACGCAGTAATGTGTTTGATCCACAAAGAAGCAACCACAACAAACCTATTTAGGATTATAAATGCCGGCTATTAATCACACGTGTCTCTGATGCTAGTCGCTCATAAATATGGAGTCACTTGTGGCTAGGAAGTACCTCGCTCGCCGCTACGTTTTAACTTCTCTCTCGCATTTTTGCATTTCAAATGCGTGTTTTTTTTGGCAGAGATATCTACAAGAGATTCGAATATACGTAGTACATATTATCTGTGACCTCAAAACAAAGTTGAGTACGTCGCTTTTTTGATGTGAAACATCTTATGTCGGGCTGTGAACAGCCGCGTGAGGGGAAATATGCAACGAAATGTTTGGTGCGCTCCTTCGCTGCTGTTCTCCCCACCACTGCGGCACTGGCTCAGGCGTGCACTGTAGCACACGCGGTGTTACAGTGCATGTATATAGGATTACGTCAGCATAACAGTTAGTTGCTGCTTTTGAGAGTGCGTATAAATATGACACGAGGCGAGGCTCTATCTTAATCTTACAGTCACATGTAATATATGTTCATAAAATATTAGTAATTTTTAACTGACTTCAAAAAAAGGAAGGTTTTGTTTTTCCCTATAGTATGTATGTATGTGTGTATGTGCGCGATTTTTTCAGAAACTACAAGACCGATTTTTATGATTCTTTTTTTTTATTTAATAGGGCATACCTTGGGGATGGGTCTTATATAAATTTTAATTAAATCGGTTTAGTAGTTCATCTGATTTTAATAAAAAGTGAGTAACGGAGCGTAACACCGTACAGGTAAATGTCAGTTTTGACACAGCGAAGTCGGTTAATAACGGGCAAACTACGTATTACGGTATTGCTAAACGCACGAAAAAGTATAAAATAAAAATAGGTAGGTAAATAAAAAAATTTAAAAAAATATATAACCTCCTTCTGAAAAGCCGCTAAAAAAAGAAAAAAAGAATAAAATTTTGAGGTCGCCGCCAATTTAATAAAATATGAAGTCGGTTAAAAAATTAAATTGGCACTTTTTATCTGACTTCATATTTTCTTAAATTGGCGGCGACCTTAAAAATTTTATTATTTTCCTCTTTTTTAGTGGCTTTTTTGAAGGAGGTTCTATTTTAAAAAAAATGTTATTTATTGAGCCTACGATGTCTGTCTGCTCATCTGTCCGTCTGTCACAAGGCTCACAAACGGTCAGAGGTATAGCTATAGTTAAAATGTTCACAGGTTGTGTGTTGTTATAGCATGAATCCTGGCAAATAATAATTAGAATTAAATAATCAATTAAATTTAATAAATTAGTGTTGTTCCACAATAAAGCACTACGGCTGGGGTCGTACTGCTATACTGCAATATGGCAGTTAAAATAATTGACGAATCTACAGTGATATGTTGTAGTGATAAAATTATTCCTGAAATTAACCAAACTAACCTAAGTGTCGGTGGTGATATTGAACTTGATATTAAAGATACTGTGCCAGTGAACGATACTATTATGCAGATCGAAAATAAATACCTAAAAATAGTCCTTAACCATAAGGATGAATTAATAAAATCTTTACTTGATCAAATAGAACTTTTAAAAGAAAAATTAGATAATAAATCTAAAATTACACAAGTACCGCCATCATTGGTCAATAATGCGAATAAAATAAATGCTGACTCTAACAGTGCTGTTCCATCTGGTGTCAAAAACTGTAGAAATACTGAATTAGGCGGTGATGATAATAAAAAAGGTAGGAAACTACTTGATACGAACAAGCGTGTTAGTTTATCTACATCTATGGATAATAAAGACAATCAACAACAAACAACAGCTGATAACTGTCAAACAGCAGCAATGACTAGCTATAATAACGCAGCCAATAAACCTACTATTGCCAATGAGGAAAATTGGACTGAAATAGTTAAAAGAAAATCTAAAAGCAAACGCAATTTGGCAATTGTGGGCAGTGCGAGGCTAAATTCTGCATGCAACATCAAAGTGGTTCCTAAAAAGGCATTCATATATGTCTCAAGACTTGATCCCGAAACGGCATGTGAAGATATAATAAATCTGCTTAAAGACAATTTCCCTGAAATCTGGTGTGAAAAACTTATATCAAAATTTCCTGAATACTATGCATCATTTAAAGTTACAGTTGATCTTCATAATGTTGAGAAAGCTATGCAACCTGAAGTATGGCCGTATGGTACGTACGTGTCGCGGTTTTTTCATCCGAAACCCAAGAAATCAGCTGCAACTTAAATAATCATAATATTACTTATGATCTTCTTGTGCTCAATTGCCAAATGCTTACCAGTGAAAAAGTCAACAGTATATCCATTGAATATCTAAGAAAAAGCAATTTAAAATTTTTGTGCTTTACCGAAACGTGGACACGTTCACATTCTGTTGGTTCGGTGCATATACCTAACTTCAAATTGGTTAATAGTTTTTCCAGAACCGAGTATAGGGGCGGAGGTGTCGGAATTTGGTGTCGGTCTGATATAAATTCTTCCCCTCTGAATCTTGCCCAGTTCTGTGTTGAAAAACATATTGAAATATGTGGCCTTACCTACAAAGACAGTTTGAACAAAACTACAATTTTACTCGTCTGCTATAAATCACCGAGTGTTGCATTTGATTTATTTTTTGATAAACTAATTGAAGTACTAGAATATGTTTTTAAGCCACATGTTTCTATAATTTTGGTTGGTGACTTTAACATGGATCCTTCAAGGGATAACAAAAACTTTACAATGCTAGCCAACATTGTCTCTAGCTATGGTCTTGAAGACATTGTTACAGCGCCTACGCGGGGTCAGTATATATTAGATCATGTTTTTGTTGGTAAGAATACCTCTATGCCAATTATTGTTAAACAAAATTATATTTCTGATCATAATACAATTTTGATAAAAATATCTGACATTCATAATAGTAAATCAGCACAATATATGAAAAGGGATTTTTGCCCTGATGCTGTCGCGCAATTTATACGTGACTTAAATAATGAAAAATGGACTTCCGTTTATAACGAACTAGATTTTGACTTAGCTTTTAATAATTTTTATAACAAATTTTTAAATTTATTTAATATAAATTTTCCACTACGGAAAATTTTAAAAAAACTAAATAATAAGGATTGGGTTGACAACAATATTAAACTATCGAGTAAAAATTTAAGAGACTTGTTTTTATTAAAGAGCAAATACCCTCAGTTAGCTCAGGATTATCGTATAGCCAAAAATAAACATGCTATGTTGATAGCTAGCACAAAAAAAGAATTTTACCAACGTAAAATTTTAAATTCCGATAACCAAATGAAAACGGCATGGAGCGTAATTAATACTTTAAGTAATAAAATAAAAATAAACAAAAACATATCCATTAATACTGAAGGTACTTCTCTTGATGATCCTCATGTAATTGCTAACTCTTTTAATAATTTTTTTAAAAATGCTCCTCTCAAAGTAATTAAAAATCTTTCTCCAACAAACAATGTTGCTAATTCAAATGGAGAAATCAAGTTCCAGTTACATAGTTTCTACTTGCAACCTTTTTTATTAGAAGAAGTTTTAAATATTATTAATATTAAAATTAAAAACAAAAATTCTTGTGGCCCTGACGATGTACCAAATTTTATTGTAAAGAAAGTTGCAGCTGCAATTCTGGAACCGTTGACATTTCTAATAAATTTCTCTTTTGAGAAGGGCTGCTTTCCGGAGTCCTTGCGATGTAATAAAGTGATACCGATTTTTAAAAGGAATAATGAACAGATTATGGATAATTATAGACCCATTGCAATTTCATCGGTTTTTTCAAAAATATTTGAGTATTGTTATTTGTTAAGACTACAATCTTTTCTTGACAAGTTCCATATACTTTCAAAAAAACAATTCGGTTTTAGAACAAATAGCTCGACATCTTCGGCTATAGGTTCTTTCTATGATTCGGTCATTGATTCTCTCGAACAGAATGAGTGCCCTGCTGGGATATTTTGCGATCTCAGTAAGGCATTCGACTGTGTGAACATCGATAATCTGCTTTATAAATTGCATCTGTATGGAATCCGTGGAGTTCCATTAAATTGGTTGAGTTCCTTTTTAAAAGATCGTCAACAATATGTAGGTATAAGACATACTGATGCTAATATGTACAACCGTAATATCTCGTCAGATATCTTAAATGTCAATATAGGTGTTCCACAGGGCTCAGTCCTAGGTCCTGTTCTATTTATTTTATATGTCAACGATTTAGAATTGCATCTGCAAGATAATATCTCTGTCACGTTGTTTGCTGATGACACTTCACTGATTATATCTGATAAATGTTCTAAAAATTTAGAACAAAAATGTAATGATAATCTTGCTAAACTTGCTGAGTGGTTTAAAACAAACTCGCTATACTTGAATAGTGAGAAAACAAATTATATACGTTTCCACAACTATCAACATAGAGGTAATTTAGACATTAAAATAAATATTAATAGCAGTATCATTACAAGAGCTGAATCTACCAAATTTTTGGGTCTAAATGTAGATCAGAATTTGAATTTCAAGATTCACTGTAAAAACCTAATCTCTAAAATGAACTGTTATTACTATATGTTTAAAAATTTAAAAGAAGTGTTAACAACACAACAACTATTGAACTTCTATTATGCGCAAGTGTATTCAAGATTAAAATACACAATTTGCTTTTGGGGTATATCTTCCCAGGCAAATGATGTGTTTGTTTGCCAAAAGAAGATTATCAGATGTATTGGTGGAGTGTCGCATCGAACATCGTGCAGAGATTTGTTTAAAAAATTAAAAATTTTAACTTTGGCATCAATTTATATTTATGAATTGTCAATCCATATTTTTAAGAATTGTAATGAGCTCGTTAGAAACTCAGACATTCATGACATAAACACGCGAGCAAAACATGCACTTAGAATTCCTTACACACGGCTAAAAATTGCACAAAAATCACCCAACACTCTGGGAATAAAAATATTTAATAAATTACCCCAATCTATTACAACACATAATAAATTACACAATTTCAAAAAACATTTAAAAATATTTTTAATTGAACATTCCTTCTATAAAATAGACGATTTTTTAACATGACTGTCTGAGTTTTTAATGAGCTCATTCAATAATAAATTAAGGACGATTTGTATCCATATCTATGGCAAAGCAAATAAAATCATTATTATTATTATTATTATTATCAGTCGGTAGAGTGTTTGACTATATAGCCGAGAGCTAGTGACAATTTTTTGGTGTTATTTATTCAAGGCCTTATTTTTGTGAAGATGTTGAGGGAGGCATATTAAAATGCCCTGAGTAAAAGATTTTGCTAGATAGCGGTATGGGAGGGATGCAGACCACCCCCAACATTATTGGATTCACCGACAAGCTATACAAACAATTTCAGCCTTGAAGCAATAATAATAATTGTGACAATTTTTTTCGTTACATGTTGGGGGCGGTCTGTATCCCTCCCATACCGCTAGCTAGCAAAATCTCTTACCTTTTTCACCCTGCAAGAAACTCTGAAAGTGCACACCCCGCTTAGTTAAATTGAATGATAAAAAAAATTACAAAAATAATTAAAGACCATAAAAAAATAAAAAGTATTGTAGCGCCGACGGGATTGGAATCAGCGACCTTCTGCCTACAGGCAAACCTATACTAATCTATCGTAGCCGCTTGGTGGACTCCTGTTTTTTTATGGTATACCATGTATTGGTTAGTCCGTAGCTTTTGAAAGTACAGTGTTTTTCCATTGTGACGAAAAATGAGAATTTTAACTTCCCATTGGAAGTTATTGTAATGGGTCCGAAAATCGAAATCAAAATGTAAGACGAAATCTCGAGAATGAAAAATGATATCGACTACGTTAGGGTGCCAATCAACGCGTATTAACGTAAATATGATCTGAAAGAAAGTTTTTCAAAATCGGTTCAGCCGTTCTTTTTTCTTAACCAAATAGACTCCAAAAAAGTAGATTTTACACAATATCTCGCGAATAAAAAATTCGTAAGGGTATCAATCGAGGCGTGTTAACGTCATTTTGATCCGAAATAAATTTTATAAAAATCGGTTCAGCCGTTTTTTTTTTAATATTAAAAATAAATAATAATTATGTTTTAATGATTAAAATGATTACTTTTCTGTGTAATATCTAATTTAATTATTATTATTAAATATTTATCAAACTGGGAAGTTCGTCGTGTGAACCTCAAGGGTCGCACTTTAGTCCTAATAAACGACCCACCACACGGCTTGATATTACTATTGTTGCCCGTTATTTTTCCAAAAATTTGGTTAAAGCCACTTTGCCTTGATACCGTAGACAAATAGGTACTTCGGAATGCATACAAACAGCCCTACTAACCGCTGACTCAGCACAAATAATCTCCGTTCGTTTGTTAATGTTCGCCATAGTCCAAATCGAGTTCTCATTTTACTTTTACATTTTTTGTACGAAAACATTTTAATCCAAACTATTTTTGCAGACATTTGCCACAATATTAGGAATTGAGGTTAAAACTTTACGCAGATACCGTATTTTTATCGGTGTCTACTTTTACTTATAATACCCAATAAAAACATACAATATTCACAGAAACGATTCTAATGGCATGGGCTTTTTCGTTTTTATTAATTAAACGGTTTTATTTATCTCGACCCCCGTATATTTGTTTGTTATCTTTGTTTCAAATTTTGCGACAGCTTTTTCAACTACTTCTATTTAACCGATTCTTATGAAACTTTGCACACACATTGACGCGTTCACTAGTAAATGCACACTGTGTGTGTACCTACTAGTGTTGCCAGGTCCAGTTTGCCAAATTTCGGGACAGAAGGTTAAAAAATCGGGATTTTGGTTGTGAAATCGGGACAACTAAAGAAAAAACAGGGTGTTTATAAATCAACGTTTATTTTTATTATTACCTAAGTGGTAAAAAAAAGTCATCAAAATAATGTTATCATAATCTTTGGATCTTACGCGGCGGCAGAAAAGAATGGGACAACATAATACCTCTATCGCGCTATTCGCAGTCACAAAATAATACGTGCGAAGTTTGAACCTTTTATAACTACCAATTGGCCCTAAATCGGGACATTCGGTGTCCCGATCAAGGGTGAATCGGGACGTGTCCACAGACCCCTGAAAATCGGGACGTCCCGCGCAAATCGGGACACCTGGCAACACTAGTACCTACAAGCAAGACATAATATTAGAACAACAACTATTTATGCCATCCAGGTCTGTGTGCTACTTCTAGCTATTCATACTTCTATGCATTTAACATATATATTCTTTTAACGATTTTATAATAGAAATTATAATAATGCTCAAGAATAGAGATGGATATAATCGCATAAAAAAATAATTCACTGTAAAGACTTTTATCGCCAGGTCACAGTTTAATTATTATATTGCAAAATCTGAATTAATTTTCTTCTGCTTATATAAAAGTAAATGGAAATCTGCCTGCAAATGAAACTTTCAATGGAATTATTCATCGCATAGAAATACTTCCCTATTCAATATTATTTTATAAAAACGATGCATTTAAAGAGATTAATCTTTTTCACAATCACAATTCAAGCTTTATACAAAGGAATGCAAAAAAATTATTTTAGTCTTAATACTATTGAGGAGAATGTAAATACTAATGGGATTGGGATTATTTCATCTAGGATTGAAACGGATATACAGAAAATATTAGAAAAACAAAATATCCCACTACGGCTAAGACAAAAGTATTTCCAATATGAAAAGTAGTCGGATAAAAAATATTAGTAAAAAAACTTTTTAAATGTACTAAAAATTAAAAAAATAAGTTTTAATAATTTAGTTTCATAATTATAAAGCGTGGGTTGTAAACTCTACGATATTTTAATAGTCACGACCCACGCTTTTATAATTATGAACCTAAATTATTAAAATTTATTTTTTTTCCTTTTTAGCCTACATTTAAATAAAAGAGTGTCTAAAAAATTTTTACTTCCCACCTCTACTATGGTAGGGAAGTAATGGATTTAGTCCGAAAAAACATTTCGAGATTTTAACAATCGTTTAAGATCATTTTCTGACTGATGTCTGTATGTGTGTGTGTGTGTGTATGTGTGTGTGTGTGTGTGTGTGTGTGTGTGTGTGTGTGTGTGTGATGTGTGTGTGTGTGTATGTGTGTGTGTGTGGTCAATTTTTCGCCTTCGATATCTTAAGAACGGAACAACATACGGGCATGCCGATTGTTCTGTTGTGTTTATCAGCCTTTAACTTAGATCTGATTAGATTTTGAGTCAAATCGGTTCAGTGGATCCTGAGATATTCAAAAAAACGTCCTCAATGTCACGTATTAACATAGGTAAAAAAAAATATAAATGAATTCTAGATGTTATAATATGAAAAAAATGTAAATATTTTTTTTCTCTAAAATGTATAGTTTTCGAGAAAAAAAATATTTTACTAAAAAAAATAAAAATTGTACGTAAATCAAGGTAACCATGATTTTTGCTATATTATGTTAGCCATCAGTAGATCACCAAACAAAAAAGAGAGCCATGCTTTTTTCAAAGAATAAAAATTAAATTGTGTTTTAAAGACCACCAACAGCTAAGGTTATTTGGGCCTAGTCAAAGAATAAAAAAAAAAAGTGTTCATTTTTTGCAAATATTTACTAGGTGGGAAGTATAGGACTGGTCATCAGTCGAATTTTTTTTACTATTTTTAACTTCCCATTGGAAGTTATTGTAATGGGTCCGAAAATCGAAAACAAAATGTATAACAAATTTTTATGTTTCAAGGTCACCACACTATTTTTACACTATTTTTAGAAAGATGACTGTGTGTGTGTGTGTACGTATGTGTCCATTTCTTTCTAAGACGAAATCTCGAGAACGAAAAATGATATCGACTACGTTAGGGTGCCAATCGACGCGTATTAACGTAAATATGATCAGAAAGAAATTTTTTCAAAATCGGTTCAGTCGTTCTTTTTTCTTAACCAAATAACCTCCAAAAAAGTAGATTTTACACTGCAATATCTCGCGAATAAAAAATTATATCGGCTTCGTAAGGGTGTCAATCGAGGCGTGTTAACGTCATTTTGATCCGACATAAATTTTATAAAAATCGGTTCAGCCGTTTTTTTTTTTTAATTATTGTTAAAAATAAATAATAATATTATGTTTTTTAATTATAGTACTTACCCAATACATTCATTACATTTATACTTACCTGTTTGTATATGAGAATTTGTATGTTTATTTGTATGTTTATTTATTTTTATGCCAGACTTCGTATAATAGGTACTTAATTTAATTTGTTAGTGGAAGAAATTGTGGAGTAATTCATAGCTGCACTTAGCGACTGGTTTTATAGTGGACTTATAACTGCAATAAAACTACTAAATTGCAGTATACTGCAGATGTTTAGTTGTATTTTAGTGCGAAACTGCGAGTTGAGCTTTCAGAAAATGTTTCTACTTCTACTGTATTAATAAAAATAAAGTGAGAAAAATATGTGACCATTAGTGTCTCATATTTTTGAATTTATTCACCTGTACGACCGTGCGCGTTTTTGTTAGTTTTATATGCGCATTACGCAAAAATAATTGAAATGGGTCTCCGGTATAATTTTAAGCATGATTCACATATACCCATATATGTAATACTCCTATATTGGTAGCGCCCATAAGTGGAAGTATTAGGCCGCAAGTGAGACAGCAAATGACTGTTTCTATCTTTGTCGAAATATTCACTCGTTGTGCGCAAGCGTGTTGCAACTCTCGTGGGAAATTGGCAAGTATGGTGGGGAAAGCCTTCTCTGCTCGAAGCTTAAAGCCTAGTTATAGTAAACGTTCTCAGACATGCGCATAAGACTCGACGTCTTGCGAGAGAGACAGACATATATATGTCTGCATCGTAGGCTTTTTTTTAATATCTCAGGATCCACTGAACCGATTTGACTCAAAATCTAATCAGATCTAAGTTAAAGGCTGATAAACACAATAGAACAATCGGCATGGCCGTATGTTGTTCCGTTTTTACGATATCGAAGGCGAAACATTGACCACATATACACACACACAAACAGACATCAGTCAGAAAATGATCTTAATGGGTCTCAAAACGTGAAAATCTGTTAAAATCTCGAAATATTTTTTTCGGACTAAATCTATTACTTCCTTACCATAGTAGAAGTGGGAAGTAAAATGAGTGCGATTTTTCTATTGACAATCAATAAATAGAACAATAAGTTTTTTTATCTTTGATATAAATTAAGTCAAGACTTTTTTATTATTTCTAAGTTTGTGTTTCTTTTTAATTTTTTCTATTACCATTTTTTATTATGTAATCTTGTGTTTTTCTTAAATTAAATCTATTAAACTTTGACAGTTTTCACTGAACTATGATTTTATGTGAATTATCAAATCTGGAAATTATCAATCGGGCCCGCAGTTAACATCTTGATAATTCGTTACAACTTTGTAACAATACCTATTTTAGGTTTCAATTTTACAAGACATTCTGTATATTTACTGTTATTTTATCTATCGTTCGGAAACCCGAATGAATCACAGATTGCATTTCCTATGTTTAATAAATAATGGACTGAACTGACGACAGAGTTTCTGTGTTGTGTGAAGGTGTTGATAGATGGGGGGACGATCGCTATATACGGAACAACAGACAGTCGTGTAAACAATAGAGGAGCTATGTTTAGTGTATTTATTGTTGTGTAAACATTGATGCTTGAACGGACAGCTGGAGTCGACCGGGGTCAGATCTACGCGGGTTCAACCCAAATCAAATATCCTGACAGCTTAAAGATATTATAACCCATCAGTGTTATATACCTACGGGTATACCTTTGAACACATAGGATGTAAAATGAAAAACTGACTTTTATTAAGGTCCCGTTTCCTACGCAACCTACGTCCTTTCAAGGTCTCTACATTAGATAATAGATATTTCAAACAGAATTACCAAGCGGCAGGTAATAAATGAAGGGGGTTACCTGGAAAGTATTCCGAAGTTAATGATATTTTGGTGTGTTGTTTGCGGGTACTCTATGGAGTAGAATCTGAGTTTTCGACCTCGAGGACCCTGTGCTAACGTGGGGGGAGCCGAAAAACCACGAAACTTTACCACCTTTTTTGCTTTTTTCGAAATCTCTCAGAAACGGTCGACTTAAGCAATTCTGTCATTATGTAATGTTTTAAAGAGGATTACATTTCCTACAATTTTCATTCCCACAACTTTTCTGTGGTACTAATGGTAAGCGCGCTGCAGCTTCTTGAAAATCACTCGCTCGGCTTTTTGTAACAGCATACTGCAAATACGTGTTCATGTTTGAGCCGAGTAACCCTGATTCAGCGAATCTCACCGTCGGGTTGCGAATACGAACGTGCGAACACGAATGGTTCACTTTATTTCACTACCCAGTCAAAGAGTGCTTAACGCGCCTAAAGGTACGTGCAGTACGCAGCTGGGATTCTAGATGGTAGCATGTATGGTAGATGGTGGCTGAAATTATAACCGCTTATAGGTTTGCACAACGAAGCTTTGATACTAGCATTGATACAAGCTTAAGTCGCGTTTGAAATGTCAGATAGTGAAGACGAATATTTGTGTTCTTCTGCTACCAAGTGGTATATTTTAAATACAAATTTGGGTAGGAGCTATCATGTCCACCCTATTAATAAAAAACGATCTAAACATGGCGAATGTCATCATTTATACCAAGAATTAAAATTTTACCCAAACCGGTTTTTTGAATATTTACGTATGGAACCTAACACTTTTAAATACGTCTTAGAAAAAATTCAAAACAAATTAAATAAAAACTGGCAACATTTCACTTATTAAACTAGTCACCTCCGTTGCGAAACTTGTAACGGCCATTTGACAGTTGTCACACGTTGATTGTAGTAGTCAGCGCGTTGAAAGAATGGTGAGATACATTCTTGAATCTACCAGCTCTTGTAACAGCGCTTATACCTTCTACACTTACTGCTTCGTTGTGTACGCTCGCATATATAACAATGAATTAATTTAAGCAAGCCCTGCTATGATCTACGCTACCATCTAGAATCCCAGCTGCGTACTGCACGTACCTTAAGGAAGTTTTCACTTCAAAAATCAATGCTACTCGTTTAGAATTTCTCGTGTTTCAAACTGAATGTTGATGTTTTGAAGTATTCAGATAAACGAGACTCCACTGTATGATTGTAGATTTTAAGTACAACATATTATATATGGCAAAATGGATTTTGGGTTAGTTTGCGTAGAGGATATTTGCTACAAAGCTTCTGAATCCCTATTAATGTTCGGTAACTATATCTGTTGATTTTAGTTCTTAATGTTACGTACTATTTAGATCAGATGAAAATTTAATACTACAAGCCCTTTTGGTGATGGCCAGTTTCAACCGGACGAAACTATTTTAATTAAATGAAGTTAAAATAATGTACTAAATGTAAAAAATTATTAGAACTTGAATAATTGCATTAGAAATTGAAATATAAAAATTGTGTTTTAAAGACCACCAATAGCTAAGGTTATTTGGGCCTATAGCACTAATTCATATTTTCAATTCATTATTTTTTTTATAATAAATTGAAAATCCAGTTGACACTTTTACCAGCTCTCGGGCTAGAACCCGGTATTTGGGGAATGAATGAATGAATGTATGAATTGTGAATTATAGACGCTCGACAACAGAGGAGACCTTAGATGTCGACGCGTCTATAATCTACAATAAATAAAAATAAAAAAGACAACAGAGGTCTTTAGCGTCTGTGGTAATTGGGGACTTGTAATAGAGGAACCATAGCAACGCCATGTAAACAACAGCATTGCTATACACTCTCGGCTTTTCTTAAGCCCGAAATTGAAGTATAGGTATAATATAATATGGTATACGGTGTATACCTTATCTGCGAAGTATAATATGTTTAAAATAAAACTGTTTTGAAGTAAAACTTATTAGGCGACATTGCCTCGACGATTTGAAGGGTAAAATACTGGCTCTATGAAATGAGAATGGGTGACAAATTACCATAACAACCCTAAATAAATCAATAATTAATAGTTATGATGCATCTATTATAGCACCCTCAACGATTTGAAGGGTAAAATACTGGCTCTATGAAATGAAAATGGGTGACAAATGACCATAACAACCCTAAATAAATCAATAATCAATAGTTATGCATCTATTAGGTTTGTTCACTTCAAATAAGGTATGTTTATTGCAAACAAACGTTGCTTAGTTCAATTAAATGTCTCAATTCGATTTAAACAAATTAATTATTTAAATAGACTACTTCGATTTGTTTAATTCAAGCATGGAATGATTGAGCCAAACATCATTTTGTCAGACCAACAAAATAAAAGCTGACTGTATATATTTGTTTGCGACAAGTAATCCTTTTTCTCAGTGTAGTACGCCTATTAGATATTATGCAACAAAGTTTGGAAACGGGTTGTTTAGGCAATAACAATATAAGTACTATCGAAAATAAATGGGACCACCCCGAAGGTATGCTCTATTAAATAAAACAATAATCATCAAAATCGGTTCACAAATACAGGAAACATTGGTGAACATACAAAACTGCTGAATATAGAACCTCCTCCTTTTCTGAAGTCTGTTAAAATAAAATCTTTATTTTTCGGATTATTTGTTTTAAATTATTATTAAAATCGCTTGGTATTATAAAATTATTTTCGAATGAATTGTAAATTATAGACGCTCGACAAAAGAGGTAATTAGCTTCTGATAAAAAAATTCGACTGATGACCAGTCGTATACTTCCCACCTAGTAAATATTTGCAAAAAATAAACACTCTTTTTTTATTCTTTGAAAAAAAGCATGGCCCTCTTTTTTGTTTAGTGATCTACTGATGGCTAGCTTAATATAGCAAAAATCATGGTTACCTTGATTTACGTACAATTTTTTTTTTTTAGTAAAATATTTTTGTTCTCGAAAACTGTACCTATACATTTTAGAGAAAAAAAATATTTACATTTTTTCCATATTATAACATCTAGAATTCATTTATATTTTTTTTACTTATGTTAATATGTGACATTGAGAACGTTTTTTTTAATATCTCAGGATCCACTGAACCGATTTGACTCAAAATCTAATCAGATCTAAGTTAAAGGCTGATAAACACAATAGAACAATCGGCATGGCCGTATGTTATTCCGTTTTTACGATATCGAAGGCGAAAAATTGACCACACACACACACACACACACATACAGACATTAGTCAGAAAATGATCTTAAACGATTGCTAGGGTCTCAAAACGTGAATATTTGTAAAAATCTCGTAATATTTTTTTCGGACTAAATCCATTACTTCCCTACCATAGTAGAGGTGGGAAGTAAAAATGTAAGGTAAAATTATTTTCTTTTCAAACTAAAATCAGTGAAAACTGCTGCTTAATTACATATTAAAGAATATCTACGACTACGATTTGAGTTTCGAATTACAACAAAGTTTTGTAATGAAGTTTCACAACTGCGTCCGATTTGTTAAGCAAATAAGCAATCACCTACCAGTAAAATGTCGTACATAGGTCAATGTTTCTATACATAGATCTACTTTGTCACCGGATGTGCGTGCTTTAAGTGTATTGGTGCCAACATCTGTATGTTGGTAGTGGTTAGAGTAAGTTTTGAACATAACCTCAGAGACTAGATGTCAAACGTAATGGTCTGAAACATAGTTATTATTAGATTTATTAGGTTTGTTTTGGTGTCAGATGAGAAGTTACGACCGATATCAGCCATGAGTGTATCAGTGCCCCAAACATGTGTGTGAATAATTTCCATTGAGTTGTAAGAGGGGTCGTCCCACGTATCAACATTTGAAAATTTGTTGAACAGTGCATATTATTGAAGCTATGCTTCTATAGACGCGTTAGACGATTTCTGGCAGGGGGTAAACTTTTAGATTCGCGTCACGATAAAATCGTCAGCGACACGCTCATGTTATTAATAGTATATCTATAGTTATGGCCAGCGGTGAAAGTAATATACTGGCGCACGCGCAGTGGCCTATGTAAGATTAATATCTGAGAGTTTTATAGGACACAAAAAAATAAAATGGCGTCTGATTTCAAAATGGCGACTATATGTACTTTTGTAAAAATTATCCGATCTTTTTTAAAATTGATAGATATTTAAGAGTTTTATAGGACACAAAAAAATAAAATGGCGTCAGATTTCGAAATGGCGGTTATATGTATTTTTGTAAAAATTATCCGATCTTTTTGAAAATTGATATTTAAGAGTTTTATAGGACACAAAAAAATAATATTGCATCAGATTTCAAAATGGCGGTCAAATAATAACTTTTAAATAATGTATTGTCTATAGTTTTGATACATTCGGGACCCATTATTGAGAAGATTTGCGCCGATCTAGATTTCTTATGAGTCCCGACTGTTTAAAATCGCTATGTTCCACATTAGAATTTATTTTTTTAGTACTGAACTTGTTTTTTTCTTTTTAGTTTTTTTACGCAGTCGGGTTTTTTTTTAATTTATTTATTTTTTTATTTTTAGTTTTTTTTTACGCAGTCGGGTTTTTTAATTTTTTTTAAGTTTTGATTACTGTCATGTCCTTAGTGACATTCGGACAGTTAAGACAAATCGATTGACGTAAAAATTATCAAAATCGGCCCACGCGTTTGGTCTCTAGAGTGCCACAAAGGAACAAACATACATACATACATAGACTGTTAAACACAATACCCTCCTTTGCTTCGCAGTCGGGTAAAAAGTATAGCTTCTGTCTGGTGTCCCATGACACCTCTTGACTTTTTTTTATTATTATTATGAAGGAAGAATTCTTTAAGAATTTTGCATCCACGCAAGCACCCAAAACTTCAGGTTCGTCACCGTCACATAAGGGATACTTGCGGAGCAAGGTGAAACTATAAACGCGTCTCAAACCATGAAATCGTACATTTTAATCACGGTGTTATTTTAATCACACGATTAAGTGACGGGTTGCTATTGTAACGAAACGCAGCAACCAATGAACACGTAGCTGTCAAAATTTAACAGCGTGATTAAAAGTACGATAAATCGGCCATAAGTAAAAGAATAATCACTAATCCTTTTTTAAATTTTACCTAGTTGTCTAGAAAGTTAATTAATTCAACTAGTTGTAGGTACGTCAACATAAAGTGAATTAAAAAAGAGAAAAGAAGTTAAGTTCCGTTCTTTTATTTCTGTTGGGAAAAACATATGAAATCCCAGGGGATGTTACAAAGCAAAGATTGCTAATTGAAGCACTTACATTATTATGTCTCGTTTTGTTTTTGCTATGCGCTATACAAGATAGGTTAACTAGAAATAATAATTTCGGGGTTTAATGAAAAAATACACTTTTTATACATTTTATTAAAAAAAATCGGCTGGGTTCAGCTTTGACTGTACCATCGTGTTTTCTGTAGGACTACGTCTTTAAAAAAAAACATTTCAATGCAAGACCGGCGCTAGGACTTTCAGGCCCCGGGTAAGCGTTCTCAGGCTCCTGTGTCCTCAAAAAAAAATTTTTCTCCAAAATTTGTTTTTTTTCGGAAATAATAAAGTTTTAATGCAAAAAATCAAATAACGCCTTTTTTTTGGGAAAATGTTTTAATGCTCGCAGTTTTAAACATGGTAGTCACATATAATAGGTAAGCCCCGGGCCGGCGGGCCCCCTTCAGGGACTCGGGCCCGGGGTACCTTTGCCCCGCTTAACCCCCCCTAACGCCGACCCTGTTTCAATGTGTATATTTTTTCGATGGTTTTAAGAATAAGTACACTAAATTTACAGTACAAAAAAAGTGTGTGCCTCACCCATATAAGCGCACGGTTAAAGTGAAACTTTTGTCGTCATCGTCAACCATGCTAACTTAAATAAATTTATAATTAATTGTATTTATAGGTATAGATACATTTTTCATTTTTTTCAATTAATTATCTTTAATAACAAATAAATACGAAATGTTACAATTACCACAAAACACCAAACCATAACAAACACTCTCGACGTACGTTTCGCCAACCAAGTTGGCATCATCAGGAGATGATTAAAACTAAAGACTAAACACAAATTACTGCCTATTTATAGGCTGCCTAATTTTAATTACCTGAAAACTAAACTAATTTACTAAATCAAAAAGCAGGCTACCTGGAATTGTTAACAAATAAATAAAAAAACAAAAATCAATAAGTTTAATGTTTCATATTACTCCAAGCGCGTCGCGAACCTGCAATCTTACACGCGGTAAACTAATGCTTTTCTCTACGCAGCTATTTGAGCCATTCTGTGTGAGCGCTAATTAACTACATATGCTGTGTATTTTCATGTCTGATTTTTGTGTCGCTTGATTCTTCGTGTCATGTTCGATTTTTTGCGTGTCGTGTTTGATTTTTGTGTCGAGGTCATTTCGAATCAAGACTCGCTAAAGAAGTTTCACTTCAAAATTTTAAATTATAATTGAATAGGAACAGGCTGAGGACTTTACTGTATCATTCTAAGAGTAATCGGGCTCTACACGGCGTCTATGGTAAAAACCATTAGAGAGCAGCAGAGAGGGTAACGGTTGTCGAACAGCCAGTCCGTTGCTAAATAAGAGCCGAGTTTGCCGCCAATATAGGCTCTACACGCCCGTCTGTGGTAAAAACCATTAGAGAGCAGCAGAGAGGGTAACGGTTGTCGAACAGACAGTCCGTTGCGAAGTGAGAGCGGTGCTTTGTCGCCAATAGGCTGATGACGTCACTGTGTCATTCTAAAAGTAATCGGACTATAAAAACCATTAGAGAGCAGCAGAGAGGGTAACGGTTGTCAATAAGACAGTCCGTTGCTAAGTAAGGGCGGTGCTTTGCCGCCAATAGGCTGATGACGTCACTGTGTCATTCTAAAAGTAATCGGACTATAAAAACCATTAGAGAGCAGCAGAGAGGGTAACGGTTGTCAATCAGACAGTCCGTTGCTAGGTAAGGGCGGTGCTTTGCCGCCAATAGGCTGATGACTTCACTGTATCATTTGAAGAGTAATCGGGCTCTATACGGCGTCTGTGGTAAAAACCATTAGAGAGCAGCAGAGAGGGTAACGGTTGTCGAACAGACAGTCCGTTGCGAAGTGAGAGCGGTGCTTTGTCGCCAATAGGCTGATGACGTCACTGTGTCATTCTAAAAGTAATCGGACTATAAAAACCATTAGAGAGCAGCAGAGAGGGTAACGGTTGTCGAACAGACAGTCCGTTGCGAAGTGAGAGCGGTGCTTTGTCGCCAATAGACTGATGACGTCACTGTGTCATTCTAAAAGTAATCGGACTAAAAACCATTAGAGAGCAGCAGAGAGGGTAACGGTTGTCAATAGACAGTCCGTTGCTAGGTAAGGGCGGTGTTTGTCGCCAATATGATGCTCAGTATCTAAGAGAATCGGGCTAACGCGTCTATGGTAAAAACCATTAGAGAGCAGCAGAGAGGGTAACGGTTGTCAACAGACAGTCCGTTGCGAAGTGAGAGCGGTGCTTTGTCGCCAATAGGCTGATGACGTCACTGTGTCATTCTAAAAGTAATCGGACTATAAAAACCATTAGAGAGCAGCAGAGAGGGTAACGGTTGTCGAACAGACAGTCCGTTGCGAAGTGAGAGCGGTGCTTTGTCGCCAATAGGCTGATGACGTCACTGTGTCATTCTAAAAGTAATCGGACTATAAAAACCATTAGAGAGCAGCAGAGAGGGTAACGGTTGTCAACAGACAGTCCGTTGCTAAGTGAGAGCGGTGCTTTGTCGCCAATAGACTGATGACGTCACTGTGTCATTCTAAAAGTAATCGGACTATAAAAACCATTAGAGAGCAGCAGAGAGGGTAACGGTTGTCAATAAGACAGTCCGTTGCTAGGTAAGGGCGGTGCTTTGTCGCCAATAGGCTGATGACTTCACTGTATCATTTGAAGAGTAATCAGGCTTCACTAAGCATAGAATAATGTAAGTCAATGGTTACACACAAACAAGCGCACGTTCGGGCAACGTTACTATATTATAATGATATTGTAATGGCGAACTATACAAACATGCATACTGTTACATATGTATAGGTAATTAAACGTACCCAGTCACCCATATCTCGAAGCGTGTGTACACATAAATTACAGTTAGTTTAGTTGTGACACCGTTATAATACATATATATATAGATATAGATAATATCAATATTTACAAATATAAACGTTGATTTAGATTAATTTTACATTAATATTATTTGCGAACTAAATGGCTGCAGTATTGAATTCACAATATTATAATGTGCAAATAATTATTAAATCAAGGATGGATCCAAGATTTATTCGGGAGGCTAAATCATCCGAACTAACATAACCTAAAAATGTTTTATTAATTCGATTTTGAAATTTAACTTAAACATTTTTTCTTCGCCCCTGCAATGCAAGTTTACCATTTTCTTGTTTTACCTTAATTTTTCTAGTTGAGGAGGGACGCTCCCAACGTCCCCCTGGATCGCTCGTGTGCTAAATCAGAGGCGTTCAATCGACTGGGTGTTGTAAAAATTTATTCACGAAATCTGTTTGCTGTTATTTTTTTTTTTTTTATTTAAATTATAGACGCGTCACTGCGACGGTATTTTCGTCTAACCTGAATATTAATAGTTAGCAGGGACGCTCCCAATCCCTAAAGAATAAGCTAAATAAGGCTTCAATAAATGGATGTAGTAACAATTTATAACGAAATCTGTTTGCTGTTATTTTTTAAAAGTAATCACAAAACATCAAATCACTCGTTTCTTCTCAACGTACGTTCGCTAACAACGTTGAGATCATTAAATCTTTTATTTGTTATTTTTTTTCAATTTAAAAAAAGAAAGTAAGTGCTTCAGAAATATTTATTCCACTTGTAGGTATAAGTAAGTATATATTTTTTGTCAATTTGTGATGATGTAGATAGGTACCTACATGAGGCAAGAAAAAAAATAATTTTTAAAAAATGCTAACCATTTTTTTGTTTTCATTTATGCGCGAATAATTAGTCAGAGTTGATTTTTTACTCAAAAAAATTTGACCAGAAACTTGTTGATACACCGCGATTTAGGATGAAAACCCGGTACCTCCACCATTTTTAGTAATTTACCGTCCTACACCATAGACTCGCATCACGTATTAAGGTCGATTTATATTATCCAGTCAGACACGGGGCGGGAACGTAGCGTTTCCGACAAGAAATGCATTTCAATTACGAATATTGATACGTGTTTGAACTGACGGGAATCGCTAAGTATAAATATTCGTATTTGAAATGCATGTAAAAATGTTTGTCTTGCCGGAAACGCTACGTTCCCGCGCCGTGTCTGACCGGATAATATAAATTGAGTTTTATTCGTGTGTTTGCGCATACGAAGCCACGCCTCGATCTTTTATATAATCTTATTACTATATTGTAGAAGTCGGATTAACCATGTTATATTTTTTTTGTCACTTTGTGATGCTGTTTGTAGGTACATAAGGCAAGAAAAATAAAAAATAATTTTAAAAAATGATAACCATTTTTTTGATTTTATTTATGCACGAATAGTTAGTTAGTATTGATTTTTTACTCAAAAATATTCAATCAGAAATGTGGTGATATACCGAGATTTAGGAAGAAACCCCGGTACCTCCACCATTTTAATAGACAAATTCACCATTATCGAGTATTATGTATTAATTATTTATTCGAGGACAGTGTAACCTAGTGGATAGGGTACTTGGTACCAGCCTCTAGACTAGACTGTCGTGGGTTCGAATCCCACCTGCGCTTATGGATGTTTTGTGATGACATTTAGTTTTAAGTTAGTTGTTATGTAATGTAATTTAAGACGCTAATGACCTAAGTTGTCGACGCGTCTATAATCTATACAATAAATAAAATAAAATAATTTATTCGTATTTTGGATAGAACCTGGATTAACCAGGTCCTTTTAATCGGAGCTGATCATTTACCAAGGTTCATATTAAAATTAATTTATTTCTTCAATTCAAATAAATAGATACAATTCCGTATAATTAATAACATGCAGGATTTCCTGCCCAACTTTTAAATTTTAATCTCCACATTCTCCGAGTCTTTGCGTGTATAAGTTCGGCTTATCCGAGCAATAGCTCGCATAATCGTGGTCCTACTGTATTTATATCATGTGCTTTTCTTATAACAATTAGATATTTTCCGAGTTTTAGCCTATCTATCTATCTGTTTCTATCAGTATCACTAAAAAACAGCTGAACCTATTTTGATAACATTTGTTAGTACCCAAACTAAAAGTATGTAGCTTAAGAATTATGTTTTAAAGGCTTCCAACAGCTAAGGTTATTTGGGCCTAGAACCAATTCATATTTTCAATTCATTATTTTTTTTAATAATAAATTGAAAATCCAAATGACACCTTTACCAGCTCTCGGGTTAGAACCCGGAAACTGGGGACTTGTAATAGAGGAGCCATAGCAACGCCATGTAAACAACAGCATTGCTACACGCTCGGCTATTCTCAAGCCTATGTAGCTTAGGGCATGGTCAGATTAAGAAAGGGAATAGTTTCTCAAAATTCTCGCCGTTACTTCTGAGACACCCTGTAAAGAAATCAAATGTCAGATAAACCACAACGCGACGGCTGCTGTTGCTTTGTTTTGTTAATGCACAGACAGTGTGTTGTAAATTAATTAGGCGTTTAACAGATCTATTGAACAGAGACTAAGAGATGCATAACCTGTAAATGACGATATTGCATATAGCAGATAGGTTATGTATTAAGTACCTATAATATACAGTGGTGGCAAAAAAAAACCAGGTTTGAATCTTAACTAATATTATACATGTGAAAGTGATTTTGTTTGTTCCGCTTTCACGCCTCAACTACTCAACCAACTTCTGTGAAATTTTGCACAGGAGTAGCTTCCGCAATGGAGATGAACATAAGCTATAATAACTAGCCGACCCGGCTTCGCTCGGATGAAAATCGGGGATAATCTCAAAAGACCGATTTCTCCGTAATTATAACTGAATGGATTTTATTCCGGGTTTCACGATTAAATAGATAGATTCGTAAGGAAGATTTAGGTGTATAATTAAAACTGGCCGGTCCGGCTTCGCCCGGGTGAAAATCGCGGCTAATCTCAGAAAACAGATTTCAAATTTTTTTTCACTGTTTGATAGGTAATAGTTTGCTTTAGGACATAGGCTATAATAACTGACCGGCCCGGCTTCGCCCGGGTGAAAATCGAGGGTACTTAATCTCAGAAATTATTGAGCTGATTTCAAAATGTTCGATAGGTGATACTTTGCTTTAGAACATAGCCTATAATAACTGGCTGGCCTGGGTTCGTCCGGGTGAAAATCAGTGATAACATCAGAAATAACTGAACCGATTTAACAAAAATTTCACTTTTCGATAGGTGATACTTTTCTTTAAGACATAGGCTATAATAATTGGAGCGAACGAGCGAAGCGAGGGATTAAATGTATTAATAAATCATAAATTCATAACACCCGGGCGAAGCCGGACCGGGACGCTAGTCCAAATATAACTGTTTCTTAAAGAATTTTTTAACGCGTGTTATAATAGTCCAAAAGCTCGACTCCGAATGCTCGTGATCAAAAATTGCAATTGACTTTTGTAAAGTTTAATATTTCGAGATAAGCTAGTATTTAGGGTTTAAATAAATATAGGTACTATAGTCAGCAAGTCAGCGATCGGGACACCTGGCGCCGGGATGCTTTAAAAGATAAAAAAAAACTAACCACTAATGATTTGTAAAAGCTGAAATTTGGTGCAAGGTTAATTTAGTGAATATAATTTATGGAAAAAAACACAGTAAGACTTCATTTTGATAGAATCGACCTAGTCAGCAGTCGGTAGAAGATTGTATACGAAATGCATTCACTGTTTTTTTGCCATCGCTGTATACATTGCATAATTATAATACTAAGCTTACCCTTGTACGGTAAGGGACAAGTTTGAAAATGTAACTAACCGTTTCGTCAGTCGTCACCGTCGCGTCATCCAGTCAATATTTACTTTTCGCAACTCACTGCCATATTACATTTCGCAGTTCAAGTAAACTTTTGTTTGTGTTTACATTTTCAATGAAATTTTCATAAATACTCGGATTATTCGATTAAAGCTGCTGTGTTTGGATTGAAGGACGGTGATTTGATGTCAAAAATAAACTTTTGTGAAAACGGTCAAATATTTTTTTGTCACACTCATAATAAAATAGCAGGCCGGTGTACGGGAACGTATCTTTCCTAGTGATGGGCGATTACGAGATATTTTAGTCGATTGTCTCGATTGTTCAAACATCTCGATGACTCTCGATGGTTTTCACTTGGACTCGATTGTTGTTGTTTCATAGTTCAACGCGATCGAGTCGCATAGTACTGAATCGTACAGACGATGTACACTGTCGAGAGCCACATAATATATAATCGTTCAACAACTGTGGTCGAGTCGATTGTGCAGTAATCGAGTGCTCTGAGACCGACTGAACAGTGTGAACAGTGAGCAATCAACGATGAACGAGTCGCGTGAACGTCAGACTTGAGTCGACTAGCATATAACCTTGAATCGCGATTATATGTATTCTCATTCGCTGGCAAATAATCGACTTGAACAATCGAACATTTCGATTGTAAAATCAAACTCCGAGTCGATTGTGGACTCGATTGTTATTATGAACGATTGCAATTGTTTCGATTGCAAAAACATCTTACAATCGCCCATCACTAATCTTTCCCACACTAGTGTGGGAAAGCAAGCGATTTCCATAGTAATTTATGTTTATTCGCCCTGATCAACCCGCTGTTACATATTGACAGCTACTCTCGACCTACTGTACAGGGTATCCATGACTTGCGTTGTGGGCTGATATATTGATTTTGGGTGAAGATAAAAAAGAAGTTTAAATACAAAAGTTGTATAAATTTTAATGGTGTAAATAAGGGTTCGTCACACTTAAACCTAATATTTTCGTTTTAAAATAATAGGTTTAGGTATGGAAAACCCTTAATAAAAGTGTTAGGAAATATCCTGAAGAATACAATTTCAGCAAAAAAATAACCTCGTTGTAATTAAAAATCAAAAGTTACACGTGATTGAAGTTAGGTAAAAGAAGTACATTATTTTGAACACCCTGTATAATAAAATCATTTTTTAGGACAGACATTGAATTGTCCGTTCATTATCTAGTGATCCTCAAAATTTCAGTTTGATAAAGGTTTATGTTTTGGCTATGTCGAATTTTAGGTAAAGGTCGACTCGTGTCAAAAATTTCAAAAAAACTTGAATAATTCAAAAATTACTGAATTTTCGAGCATGACTTTCCTTACAATTTCTATTCACATTTATAGGTGCAGACTGCAGAATTAAAAAGACCAACAAAAACAGCTTGCTAGGTTAAAAAAAACATAACTTTAATCTGCCACGCCTAAATGGGACAGGTTGTATAATTGAAAATATTTTTAGGTTATACACCATTAAAATTTATGCAACTTTTGTATTTAAACTTCTTTTCTATCTTCACCCAAAATCAATATATCAACCGACAACACAAGTATTGGACACCCTGTATAGAAGTAAAATTGGCGACACAAAATGAACTGTCAAAAAATTTAGAAATACTACCCTGATCCATATTAAACAAGCCGTGAGGTGGGTCGTTTATTAGGACTAAAGTGCGACCCTTGAGGTCCACACGATGAACTTCCCAGTTTGATAAATATTTAATAATAATAATTAAATTAGATATTACACAGAAAAGTAATCATTTTAATCATTAAAACATCAATAATTAAAAAAAAAAAAAAAAAAAAAAAAAAAACTGCTGAACCGATTTTTATAAAATTTATGTCGGACCAAAATGACGTTAACACGCCTCGATTGACACCCTTACGAAGTCGATATAATTTTTTATTCGCGAGATATTGTGAAAAATCTACTTTTTTGGAGGTTATTTGGTTAAGAAAAAAGAACGGCTGAACCGATTTTGAAAAAATTTCTTTCAGATCATATTTACGTTAATACGCGTCGATTGGCACCCTAACGTAGTCGATATCATTTTTCATTCTCCAGATTTCGTCTTTGAAAGAAATGGACACATACGTACGTACGTACACACACACACACACACACACACACACACACAGACATCTTTCTAAAAGTAGTGTAAAAATAGTGTAGTGACCTTGAAACATTAAAATTTTTTTTTCTTTTTGATTTCGATTTTCGGACCCATTACAATAACTTCCAGTGGGAAGTTAATAATAGTTTACCTAATTTTTGGTTTCATACACACAAATCACAAAATCAGAGCGACTCTCCTGGAAGATAAGTAAATCTCATAAAAATTACCCCCCCCCCCTGAGAGAAAACCTGGATCCGTGCCTGCCTGCATCCTCTTTTTTTACAAATTATTAGTCGCCAAGAAATATGCCTTTCAAAGCCAACTCGGAAACTAAATTTGTTCTTATGAGGATTCAGTGTTAAAGTAGGTACCTCGCTGTGTGACGCACTGTATATTTGAAATACAGGGTGTTTTATAATATATGCGCAGGACTTCAGGATGTGATAGCTCGTCCAAAAAAATGAAAACAGTTTCTATTAACTTACCCTCTAAAATGCACCATTTTAGAGATACAGGGTGTTGATACATGGTGTTTGGGGAATTTTGAAGACAACTTTTGTTTTTTCATTTTTTTTTAATTTTGCAATTATGAAGTTAACGTGTGGTTTTGTTACTTGTTCTAACGTTTAAATAAATTTTGTTTAATTACTAAGAAAAAAATTTTATTTAAAAAAATTGACCATGTTTTTCAACATAAAAGTTGATTTTTCCCGAAAACGATCGACTTTAGAGTTTATAACCAAGAGTACCTTTTTTGTGTAGAAAACATTGGCGGTTCAAATGTGCGTCTCAAAACCGTACTTTTTCCAGTAAAAACACCCACTACCCCTTCAAAACCTTCACCAATAAATTATGACTTAAAAAAAAAAATTCCGCACAAAACATAGCTTATTATGAGTATAAAATGCTTACAAAAGCTGTTTTCTGTATGATAAACGGTTCCGGAGGTATTCGCAAAAAACGAATTTTTTTTTAATTTCAACACCCTGTATCTCTAAAATGGTGCATTTTAGAGGGTAAGTTAATAGAAACTTTTTTTCATATTTTTGGACGAGCTATCACATCCTGAAGCTCTGCGCATATATTATGAAACACTCTGTATATTTATAAACGGAATAAATAATATAACATTGTTATTTTGAAAAACATTGAGAATTGTATCTAATAATAAAAATCGCATTTGAAAAGTGAAGCATCGACTAAGTCTTTGAAAGTCATATATTACATGCAATGATTCCCAATTTATATAAAAATAGTCTTGTCTTATACGGTCATAAATGTAAGAAAAGAAACTTGGCTACATTTCAAGTTAGATATAAACGTAGTGGCGTGCTGTAAAACATTCGCATTTTTCGCGTTGGCTCATAAAAATAGTTTAATTTCGATAAAAAAATATAATTAAAACAGACATTTGTATCTATAACGTAGAATATTATTTTTACAATGTTTGTATGTTAGTTTGTTTGTTTAGGTCAAAATTTGCAAGTCAATTTTGAACGACTTCCACGTATCCGATCGATTTGAAATTTTGTACACATATGTATTCCCGATGACAATACATGAATAAATCGTTTTTAGAAATAAATTCAATCCCTAAGGGGTTCAAACGGGGATGTAGGTTTTTTTTGACTAATCAACGCCAATCGTTGAAACTAGAAACTTGAACTTTTCTGACGTAAGCATCCACTAAGAAGGGATTTTTAGAAATTCAACCCCTACGGGTGTCAAAGGGGGGAAAATTTTGAAAAACTAAAATGAACAAAATAAAATATTAGTAAAAAAAAACTTTTTAGAGACAAACTTTTATTGAAATGTACCAAAAAGGAAAAATAATATTTAATGATTTAGGTTCATAATTAATATAAAAGCGTGAGTTATAAACTCTATGATAGTTTATTAGTCGCAGCTCCCGCTTTTAACACTTTAACACTTGAAAAAATTCTACACATTTATTAATCTCAACGATCGTTTCGGGTTTCTGGCCCATCATCAGGAGAGTTCAAACTTAGTTCAAAGTTAGTTTGAACTCTCCTGGTGATGGGCTAGAAACCCGAAACGATCCTTGAGATTAATAAATATGTGGAATTTTTTTAAAGTGTTTGTGTATTTATTTTATTCAATCATGTTCTACAAAGTGCCTAGCGAAAATTCTACTGAATTTATATAATATATAGGTACATAAAAATAAGTGTTTTCCTCCGTGGCAAAATTATTCTACACTCATATGAATGTACTCGTGAGTAAATCGCATAATATTATTTTTGTTTATTGACCTCCCATTTTGTACACGACTGTATAATATTCATATATATTCAAAGCACCTGTACTAGAAGCATTACTTACGAATGGGCGCATCTCTAAGGACTCTTTAACCTAGAAGTCATGCTCAATCCATGATGCAAACCAGACATTTATGTTTACTTCGACTACTATATATTATGTGAAGTATAAACATTCATTGTTCAGTTTGTTCTTTGCGTTCAATTATCTTACAAGAAGAAAATATACAATAATGTTCTAAAGTCTAAACATATCGGAAGTTATTTTTTGCAACACTTGCATCAAAATTACAATTTTTGTGGCTGTGTACCGTTTGAAAAGTGATTCTTTATGGAAGCTTCTACTGCATTCGAACGATAGTGTTTAAAGTAAATTTTAACGCACTCCGTTCTATAAAGTAATACTGTTTTGTTTTTAACCGACTTCAAAAAAGAAGGTGGTTCTCAATTCGGTTGTATTTTTTTTTTTATGTTTGTTACCTCATAACTCAGTCATTTATAAACCGATTTTGAAATTTTTTTTTTATATGAAAGGATATACTTTCAGATTGGTTCCATAGAAATTTCATCAAAATCGGTTCAGTAGTTCGGCTGATTTTAATAAAAGTGAGTAACGGCGTGTGATTCTTTAAGGTAAATGTCACTTTTTGACATATCAGACTGCGTAAGAAAGTCGGTTTAATAAAAGTGAGTAACGGCGTGTGATTCTTTTAAGGTAAATGTCACTTTTTGACACTAAAAAGTAAAAAATAAAAAACTTTTTAACAAAAAAAAAAAACCTCCTTCAAAAAACCTCTAAAAACAGGAAAATAATGAAATTTTGAGGTCTGTGCCAATTTAATAAAATATGAAGTTGGTTAAAAAGAAGATATTAATCACTATACTATACTTTTTAACCGACTTCATATTTTATTAAATTGGCACAGACCTCAAAAATTCATTATTTTCCTCTTTTTAGTGGTTTTTTGAAGGTGTTTTTTTTTTTTGTTAAAAAGTTTTTTATACTTTATAACACACGTGCGTAATAAAGTTCTTTATAGATTACTTTGCTGAAATGTCACTAATCAAATATTGATCCAAATTGTGTTTTATTTGTTTAAATTGAACTTTTGAAGCAGTTGTTGCAAAAAATATTATATGTGATGCGTGTCTAAAGTGACAAATCTGAAAGTCGCGATTTTACAATACTTTTTTAAGGTTATGTTGCATTTATACTAGAACGAGTGAAGTGTTTCACACGAGTTTTGGTATAAATTTCAGCTGGTTACACTTTGTTACACTAAGACGCACTAGTGCAGTAAACTTTCACCAAGAACCGTGTTCGACTGGTCAGTGTAGAGAGCAGTGCTACAGTGTATCATGTTCGGCTGGGCTAGTGTGATCTTTAGTGTTACACTTTTACCACCGTCGCAGGCAGATCGTGTAAATAAAGTGCAACATGACAGCGGTAATGACACGAAGAGGGTGTACACTACTCAACACTGACACGGTGCTAGTGTTACACTCGTGCAAAACTACACGCCACTAGTGTTAAAACATGCATACTGCAGCTAAAAACGCTATTAGACATTTTTCGCATGACAAATTATTCTTCGTATAAATTTTTCAAAAATATAGATAAAGCCCATTAAAGAGACATTGCATACGTACACAAGTTAAAGCAATATTTTATTAGTTATATGAATGTCATTGTACTAAGATGATGTAACTTAAAGCTCGAGGTATTTTTTTAAAACTCTTATGTATGTTAAATTTATTACACGTCCAATGGTTATGATGTATACATTTTTTCTCCTCAAGTAACGTCTGCATGTTGATTTATTGCCGTTATAACTTACGAGCTCTGAGAATTAAAGCATCTCTGTTTTGGGACTTATGTTCTACAGATTTATATTATGTAATATGTACATACGTATGCACCGTCTCCGGCCGCGACTTTGCGAATTCACAGCAGTGATGCCATACTAGAGATTTTTTCTCCTATTAGGCCGAAAGTTCGTACTTTCGTCCCTGCCAAGCGGGAACAAAGTCGTACGGACAAGTGCGCGTGCGCAATAGTACTTATGCCGGCTCTCACGCACCTACTTCTGTCTCCTACACATTAAAATTATGTCCTTTAAAATTATTTTTTAATAATTTTAATAATAAAGTAAAATAATAATTTTAATAATTTTTTTTTTCAATTTTGCGAACTTTTGGCCTGGCAGGAGAAAAAATAGTATGCGCAACACGGGAGGAAATTACTACATTTCCTCCCTTGTGGCACAGTGTACTATTTTCCCTAGTTCTAGGGATATTTTTGAACTGTAATTTCTTATGTGAGTTCGGGAATCATGGCAAAAAAATTAAAGTAAAAAAAATTTTTTAATAGAAGATGTTTTTTATTGATGGGCTCTAAAACGCAGAAAATAAAAAATTAATCATCAAAATTTTGAAATGTTTAAAAAAATTTAAAAAGCATTCGAGACCAATTTTCTAGAAAATAATTTTGTTGGTTAATCATAAATTTTGCTATTAATTGATGATAGTTTGCTGGGGTCTCGAATGCAACCTTTAAAAATTTTGAAGATTAATTTTTTATTTTCAACATTTTAGGACCCCTCAATAAGAAGCATCTTCTATTAAAAACATTTTTTTTAACTTTGATTTTATTTTTTACTTTTTAGTTACAAATAATTCACTAGGTATACCTACTTTTTAATAAAAAAAGAAAAAATGAAAAATGTGTCTTATTTTTTATAATTCCGAAACTACTGGGTCTAGAATTTTGAAAAACCTAAACGAAAATCCTAAGTCTTTAAAGTCCCACGGGAAACGGAATAGTACGGAACCCTCTTCACGAGTCCGACTCGCACTTGACCGGTTTTTTTAACTGAAAATATGTGTATAGGATAACAATTTAAAATGTAAAAAAATAAAATTACAAATTATTTTATTTATTATATTTCAGAAATATTTGATTTTATAAGATTAATAAAAGTGGATGTATTAATTCAATAAATTATTTGTGTTTACCGGTATTCACGTCATCTGTCTGTACCCGCGATACATACATATACCCATTTTTTTCGTTTCGTTAGCTCACAGACTTAACCTCACTATAAAAGTTTATGACTTAAAAAATAAAATAAAATCTGGCTGCACGGCAGTGCACCCGCCAAGTCGAACATTATTTTTTTACGAGAACAGACGATATTCCCATAATTCAACGTATTATATTTTAGAATGATTGTTTATGTATAATGAATATGAAAATTCATAGCTTATATTAAATTTAATTCGTTTGTCTTTTGACGTTGTCTTTTACGCTTTTATAATATAATTTAAGATAAAACGTGTATCATTTCAGTAATTTTACGAAACATGCAGTGCTAAAATTACTTTTAAACTCTAAATGCTCTTATTCTCTTAACATTTAGTAAAATTATTAATGATCTAAAACAGTGCTTCCCAAAACGTGGGTCGTGACCCCATGGGGGGTCGTCAATCATTTTCCAATATAAATTTCGTCGGGTACATGACACGTTTAGGGTGATCTGTCACCCCTTTAATACTGACCAATCGATCTGAAAATATAATAATGGCATTATTGGGTCACCGACAAGATATACAAACAATTTCAGCCTTGAAGCAATAATAATTGTGACCATTTTTTTGTTGCATGTTGGGGGCGGTCTGCATCCCTCCCATACCGCTATCTAGCAAAATCCTTTACTCAGGGCACTTTAATATGCTTCCGTCAACATCTTCACAAAAATAAGGTCTTGAATAAATAACACCAATAAAAAATTTATTAAAAAACAAAAACCCGACTGCGTAAAAATCGAACTTAAAAGATGGAAACAAGATCAAATGATAACATGCAGTCGGAGGCATAGTAGTAACAAATTGAACAGAAATACCTCCGACTGCATGTTATCATTTGATCTTGTTTCCATCTTTTAAGTTCGATTTTTACGCAGTCGGGTTTTTGTTTTTTAATAAATTTTTTATATCAAATGTTTTAGTTAAAAATAAATCGATATAGATCCTAAACGGTCAGTCGAATCGAAAAATGTTGAGGGAAAACTAAAAATGATTTTTAAATACCTATTCAATGATACCCCACTTGACATAGTTTGTTGACTTTCATTTTTTTCATTTTCACAATATGGCGTCCTGTAGTCGCCATATTGAATTTTCACTAACGTCATGTCTTTAGTGACACTCGCCGGACTAAGGGGAATCGATTGACGTGTGAATCATAAAAATCGGCCCAGGCGTTTGGTCTGTGTAGTGCTTCAAAGGAACATACAAACATACATAGGCTGATAAACAAATTACCACTCCTTTGCGTGCGCAGTCGGGTAAAAATTGTCACTAGCTCTCGGTCTATTAGAACCCCACTTTGAAGTCTTTTTGTCTGAGAAAAATAAAAAGTTCGTCCTTAATCAAGAATAATAATAATCTAGTTTCAACTTTCATGTCGATGATTTAAATTCATTGTGAGCAGTCAACTTGCAAACACTTCAGCGATTTTATGCTTCGAATAATTGAAAAAGTCAATTTGAAAAGAAATCCATATTGAATTTCATTAGCAGTCAATTCAGAACAACGCAACAGAAGTTATTTAATATCAAACGGTTTCCTTTATTATGAAATAGCGTGCATCATATTTTATATTCATAATTACAATACATGATGAAAGTTGCTTACAACAATTTCTTTTATTTTGAATGCATTCATACGTTTTTGTAGAGGAAAATATCAGTAGGCAAAAGGCAAGACTGCTTATGACAAAATTTATTTTTTTATTTTTTTAACGTGTCTAATGTCTCATACTGCCACTGGGGTGGCATTTTAGAAACATTAGTCGGAAGTGGTTGACATGTGACGCAAAACTGGACTATGTCTATATGTCAAGGTCTCAGACGACTGTCAGGTGGCCGTGCGGAAAAGTACGTGTCTACCGACAGGCACATACACCAAGCCCAGGTGTACGTGTGTGATTTATTGCGTAGTGCACTGTGCAGATTATTATTATTATTCAATACTTTCCTTAAATAAACGTTGTCTTTTTTGTTTCAAGATTCAATTAATGTTTTGTTTTATATTCAAAATATAACAGCAATACCCCAACTCACACAGGACACTACATGTCAATTAATTATTTTGGAAATAACTTCTTAGGAGTTAGGAAGCAATTACTATTAGTAACGTTCACGAACATTTGGTTTGAATTGTTCTTAGACATATTCAGTATTCACTTAACTTTGTAATTTGTTAGCCATCTAATGCTTGTTATAAGTTAAATAACTGTCAATTTCACTCAAGAAAACAATAATTAAAACAATATATGCAGAGAAACAAACAGAATCAATTAGCGCGACTGTCAAAAACTATTACGTATAAGTTATAAGTTTTTTTTCAAGCGCGTTCGTTCTTGAAATCTCGTTCGAGATCTCGACCATATCGGATCGAGATCTCGAACGAGATTTCAAAAACGAGATTGCCTGCCCACGAGATTAAATCTCGAAAAATGGCTCGAGATCTCGCGAGATCGAGATTGCATTCCCTAGTTGGCACGTCATGGCGACAAACATGTTTTGAAAAAAATTGGTACGCAGATGTGAAAATGTTCGACATCCCTGCACTAGAGGGTTGATTAATTAATTGTTTTTTTGAGTCACGGTCGGTTCAAATTTTTTAACATTGTTTTTATTGATTGATTATTAATTTAATCGGAAATCTAGAGGTAATACAATATACAGCTAAATATTTTCTCAATTATAATAACTTTTCTTTTTGCATCTCGCCATTGTTCATCATTTTTCATATACGACTTGTTTTGGTCTGTACTAAAAATCCGTCTACTATTAATCATAAATGTAGACTTACGTTACCTACGTGTTTTGTATGAGTCACTGACATACAGTATAGACCACGCGAATCCTACCTTAGCCGGTAGTACACTCTCGCCGAGGGATACCGAGACTACCCGAACGCGAGAGTGTACTGTCAACGCTCGACCGGCTTCGTAACGCCCTGTCTCTCCTCGGGAGCGCTCCGTATAAAGGCGGTTTTTTGACCGCGCGTTTAAGGAAGCAAGCGGCGAGTACGAGCGCAGTCAGTATACTTTCATGTTCAACTGCGTAGTTTATATGGAATTGATTAGTTTAAATGACAACTGAAACCGAGCCACGCCGAGTGTGTACACACAGACACACTCGTAGACGCTCGCTTTACCTAATCTCTCGGCGAGTTCTCTTGCGAACGAGCTCGGCAAGAGTGTACTGCAGGCAATAACAAGATGTCAGAGAGTCAGTTAGCGTGTTGATTGCCTATCTCTGTTTCTTTCTTATAAAGGTTTAAAGAAAGATATAGATATTGGTAAACTTCGTTACCTGTCTATTTTTTCAGTAGGTAAGCGTAGTCCATATCGGTATTATGTCATTAGTGCGAGTAAAAGAACAGTGACGAGTGCGTGTTTGTGAGGGGGGGAGTAGGTGCTATGTGGATGGATTTCGGAATCCACTGCGTGGTCGTATAAACAAGAAACAGAGGGAAACTGTCTGACGATTCTGACGCAACAATGCAAGGAAGATATACATGATAATATAATGAATGTATTACTTACCGGATATAGACAGATACATCCTATATTAGGAGGGATCTCAACAGATTTAAAGCATACAATATGCTAGGGTTATGGCTTAAGATGGGACCATAGTCAAATATACCTAAACATTCTGCCTTATGAAGAATTTTTCGTTAGAAAGCAGCCAATTATATAATTGTTTCGAAACATATTGGAAAAAATCATTTTACCAACCATATCATAGCTAAGTATTGAATTAGCATATATGAATTGACACTCGCATGTAGCGAAAATCTATTGATTCTGAAGCATATAAGGAGAATATTAATTTAGCAATTATGTCACAGTTGAGTATTGTAAGCTCATTCCGCCGCGAAAGGTTCAGGTTAGAATCCTGACTGTGACCACTTTGGTAAAATGATTTTTTCCAATATGTTTCGAAACAATTACATAATTGGCTGCTTTCTAACGAAAAATTCTTCAATTGCATTTCAGCCGAATAAAACTATTATTTATCTTATTCTGCCTTATGATGTGAAATTTCGAAGAAAATCTTGGCGTAAAAATCAAAAGTAGCAATACTGATGTTGCATCTTGTTGCTAACGTTTTTAAACGGTTTTATTTAGCTTGACCCCGTATATTTGTTTGTTTGTTACTATCTTTGTTTCAAATCTTGCGACAGCTTTTTCAACTACTTACTTACTTCTACTTAACCGAGTCTTATGAAACTTTGCACACACATCGAGAGAGTAGGGTTTTTTTGACTATTCAACGCCTAGGTCAAACTGCTAAAGCTAGAAACTTGGAATTTGGACAGTAGGTTTCTTTTGTGACGTAAGCACCCACTATATGAAGGGATTTTTCGAAGTTCAATCCCTAAGGAAGTCAAAAGGAGATAAACTTTTGAACGACTAAAACGAACAAAATAAAATATTAGTAAAAAAAACTTTTTAAAGACACGCTTTTATTTAAATGTATATAGTAAAAAGAGAGAAAAATAAGTTTTAATAATTTAGTTTCTTAATTATAAAAACGTGGGTAGTGACTAATAAAATATTGTAGAGTTTATAATTATGAAACTAAATTATTAAAACTTATTTTTTTCCTTTTTACTACACTTAAACAAAAGCGTGTCTTTAAAAAGCTTTTTTTCCTAATATTTTATTAACCCTTATGGTAGCATAATAATAAATTATAAAAGCAAAGAAAGTACAACTATATTATATTTAGCGTTGAAATCGATCTGATATTATCTAAAATGTGTAAACAGTTTTATGATACAAATAACATAGCCGACTGTTTCGAGTGAGATCTATCGTGATGATTAGGTACTATTGGTTGGCACGAACAAGTCTTAGGTAAAACTGTCTATTACAATAATAACGTTAAGCCAGGCTTGTGCATTGGTATTGCGGAAAGATTGGAGCAGACAGCTGGCTTTATCCTGCTGTAACAAATGAACTCGTGTAATTTTGATCCGCTCCAAATAGAGATTAGGTCGGGAAATGCCTACAATACATATAGACGTTTGTGGTACGTACTATACAGTGTGTTAGATTAACCAGGTAACTGAGGTAACTGGTCTTCAACCTTCATAACATGCTTTTCGGGAACCCTCAACACTAAAAAAACCCAAAAAATTCGACTGATGACCAGTCCTATATTTCCCACCTAGTAAATATTTGCAAAAAATAAACAATCTTTTTTTATTCTTTGAAAAAAGCATGGCCCTCTTTTTTGTTTGGTGATCTACTGATGGCTAGTAATATAGCAAAAATCATGGTTACCTTGATTTACGTACAATTTTTATTTTTTTTAGTAAAATATTTTTTTTCTCGAAAACTATACATTTTAGAGAAAAAAAATATTTACATTTTTTTCATATTATAACATCTAGAATTCATTTATATTTTTTTACCTATGTTAATACGTGACATTGATATCTCAGGATCCACTGAGTTCATAAATGCGCTATAATAGATGACACCAAAAATTAGAAAATCTGAAGTTTTCACTTCTGTCGTGTGGTCATAAGCACACACCCATTTTTTTTTATAAAATTCTCACAATTTTTGACCACGAGCTCTTGGACTATTATACATGGTTCGTAATTGTCTCAAACAGTTCGTATGCAAAGTTCTATTGTGCAGAGAATGTATGCGGGAATACAATCTAGTTTTGCTGCAGCCAGCAGCCGAAGTATGGCTGATGCCAATATAATTCGAGGATTATGACCGGGATAAGCCCGTCGTTTTATCGGAGACTAATTGCACATCGTACGCGCATTTTGTTTTTAATCACAGACCATTGATAACGTTGTTTGCGAACTGGGAATCTATTGTCTGGTTGTATAATTACATGTATGCACTATACACATGTACTACAAATGTATAATATTTTAGACCGAGAGCTAGTGACAATTTTTTGGTGTTATTTATTCAAGGCCTTATTTTTGTCAAGATGTTGAGGGAGGCTTACGCACAAGTTAATAAAAACAATAGGTATACAATACTCATTCAATAACAAACTGCGCAAAATTATCCCAAGATAAACATTTCTGGTTAGTTTTATAAAAAGTTGAAAGCAGGGTGACGTTTAAGTTATATAATGGATATCTCAACACCTATAGTTATATAGCTGTTACCGTACACAATCATGATTACCTTAAGTTGTGTAAAGGTTTTATAAGCGCACTAATCAATGTAGGTTTTATAATTGTTGCCAACGCTACCGTTATATAACTTGAAATTTATAGTGGTAGCGATGAACACTACAATATAAGTAGAGTTATATAACGAAGTGATTGCAACTGTTATATAACCTCTTTATAAAACTTTAAGCTCTCGTTACTTCTAGTAATATAAGAAGGTAACTTAAACTTTTACAACACTAAACTTATATATCTTTTGGTAACCATGTTAAAAGGTAATCCAGGCGTCTGCAATATAACAGTTATAAAACGTTGGTTTTGAGCAATACTATTATAAACCCATTATATAACTTAAGCGTTACTACAAGTAACCAGAAATGTTTATTGGGATATTAAAGTGCCCTGAGTAAGAAATTTTACTAGATAGCGGTATGGGAGGGATGCAGACCACCCCCAACATGTAACAAAAAAAAATGGTCACAATTATTATTGATACGAGGCTGAAATTGTTTGTATAGCTTGTCGGTGACCCAATAATGCCATTATATATTTGCAAATCAATTGGTCAGTATTAAAGGAGTAGCAGATCACCCTAAACGTGTCATGTACCCGACGAAATTTATATTATTAGTTCAAGCTTCAAATTTTAATATGTTGTTACGGCGCCTGTTTTATAAGCATATTGCAGAACAAAATGCCGGTATTAACCCCCTCTCTTAGAGGGAAACTTGCTCGCCTAGGTGTTTATATCGTTCTGCAAGGGGGTTAATACCGACATTTTGTTCTGTAAATTGAAATATATGCTTATAACAGTCGCCGTAACAACATATTAAGATTTGAACCTTGAACTAATAATATAAATTTCGTCGGGTACATGACATGTTTAAGGTGATCTGCCACCCCTTCAAAGAAAAGAATTAACAAGTCATATTGTAGAAAAATATTTAAAAGACAATTTTTAAGCTTTTCTGGTAGAAGTTCGTTAATAAATTATTTCTTTTCAGCCATTGATAAGTTTACAAAAACCACGTGCGAATAGTTCTAGGTTTTACAATTAGCAATCTTTTAGATTGGCGTTAATGAATGAAAATAGAGTTAGTTATTCAGCTCGCGAGTTAAATTAGACTGCAATTTGTTAGAACAGAAAGAATTTGTCTGTCTGGAATTATATAGAGTGAAGGTGTTTGGCGTTGAACGGTGATACAATAGATTAAAGTGGTGAATTACAGGTAATTGAATTCTCTCTCCAAATTTCCTCCTCCGATCGTATAGGTATCGCCTTGATTGTATAGCAATGCGGTCAGGCAACGTACCTACTGCTACCTATTGTACAAGTTCAGCTCATTAATAGTATATTGCATTACAAGAGACGAAACACAGCGTTTGCAACCAGTGTGAAGTTTGCTGTCCTCGCATCTCGGGCAGCAATCACATGCGTTGTAAACGCTGTTTCGTTCCGAGTAATTGCATATTATTTTTTACAACTCTATTGACAATTCGATTTGAGGTACCTGCAATTTAGGTTCGAAAAACTGATAGCATCGTAGAATTTTTGGCTTTTTTTTCTAAATTCTACATGATATTTATTTATATATTTTTTTATTTTTGTTATATTCTTTCTTTGACAATAATTATAATTTTTTTGAAACTAAAAATTATATATAAAAGCGAACGAGCGAAGCCTCATGACTTTTTTCCCCTATTTTGTGTAATCTATTTTTTTAGTATCTGAGATCTCACCATTTTCATTTAAAAATGTTGTGCGAACGAATAGAAGGATATAACTCTCAGCACATCAGTAAAAAAAAGTTTCAGGAACTTACTGAACTGTGGAAAACACTGAAAGAGATTTGACAGATTACTTACTTAAAATGCATAAACATGTAAAAGGTTTTACATTGCGGTCAGCATTTTTATTTCTTTGTTTTGCCTTCCAGCTTTATATTTCACATTGAGAATATATAAATTTTATGCACAAAACACAATTAAAAATAAACAAAACAGAATCTACTGGCGTACTGCATTGGCTTCGTGTATAATATTGTCTGTCTATTGTACTACGACAATAATTAACAATGGACATCATGAGTAAAGGATTTTTTGAAATGAAATTGATATCTACAATGTGTTAAAGGGAAAAAATAACATTGAGAACATTTATAATTCTGTAGTAGGCTATGGGCTATAAGAAAAACAAAAAGTAAAAATTAAAAATTAAGGAGGATTCCCATACAAAAAATGGAAATAACTTTAATTTTTATACTTAAAAGTGAAGTTGCGTCATCGCATTAACTATATTATTTCTTTTGGAATCAAACCAATATATCTAGTAACGCCATCTCAACGCGGTAACTGCATCAAACCACATACCTAGTGGCGTCATCTATTTTATACTATATTATTTATAACCCGGGACGTTTGAGGTTAAGCTACCTAATTAAATTGTTGTAACGGTACGGAACCCTCGTAGCGCAAGTTCTACACGCACTTGACCGGTTTTTTATAATTTCTGTGTCAACGGGAAGTACCCAATAAATATCAAGTTCATGGTTAGAACATCCGCCCCAAATTCATATCTATGGTTTAATGTTGATATAATTATTAAAAAGCTAGAATTTCTTATATGTATATTTATTAACTCCAAAAACAGTTAGAAATAAGTACCTATATAAAATATATTAAGAAAATTATATTCTATATACATATAGTAGGTACTTTAGTTTTTTATGATTATTTACCGTGTCGCAACGTAAATTTTTAAAACTTTTGATGGTGCAATAAACTGTGCAAAATTTGGTATAATTAAGTAAATTAATTAAGATGTTAATTAAAATTTATGATCCAATATTTGTGTAGTCAGCTGTAAATAAAGGGGATCGTAAGAGAGAAAATATTTTCATTTATAATTTCATCATGTTCAACAAAATAAAGCATATAATAATTATACAGGTTCCGTAACATAGCTTGATACTTGGGAGAACATTGCCTGGTTTTGGGCGGACAAGTGAATTATTATTATACTAGCGACCCAGTCCGGCTTCGCCCGGGTGCTATGAATTTATGATTTAATAATGCATTACTCACTCGCTTCGCTCCAGTTATAGGCATTTCCAACATTGAAAAAAAAAGTCAAGAGATGTCATGGGACACCCGACAGAAGCTATGCTTTTTACGCATTGCATATAAAACCGAATTTATCAAAGTTATAGACATTACAATTGAACATTTTTTATTTGACCGCTATTTTGAAATCTGATGCAATTTTATTTTTTTGTGTCCTATAAAACTCTTAAATATCAATTTTCAAAAATATCGGATATTTTTTACAAAAATACATATGGCCGCCATTTTGAAATCTGACGCCATTTTATTTTTTTGTGTCCTATAAAACTCTTAAATATTAATTTTAAAAAAGATCGGATAATTTTTACAAAAGTACATATGGCCGCCATTTTGAAACCTGGCGCCATTTTATTTTTTTGTGTCCTATAAAACTCTAAAATATCAATTTTTAAGAAGATCGGATAATTTTTACAAAAGTATCTACATATGGCCGCCATTTTGAAATTTGAACGCCATTTTTTATTTTTGTGTCCTATAAAACTCTAAAATATCAATTTTTAAGAAGATCGGATAATTTTTACAAAAGTACATATGGCCGCCATTTTGAAATCTGACGCCATTTTTTATTTTTGTGTCCTATAAAACGCTTAAATATCAATTTTCAAAAAGATCGGATAATTTTTACAAAAGTACATATAGCCGCCATTTTGAAGACGCCATTTTATTTTTTGTGTCCTATAAAACTCTCAGATAGTAATGTTACATAGGCCACTGCGCGTGCGCCAGTATATTACTTTCACCGCTGGCCATAGCTGTAGATATACTTTTAATAACTTGAGCGTGACGCGAACCTATAAGCTTCAAAAAAGTGTTACATAATTAGATAGGTACATGAAAAAATCATATTTTACCTGTCTAATTTCTATCTGTCACCTAAAACGCAAGGGAGAAAGGCTGCCTTAGAGATCCTCAAATAGGGAACACGTATACAGGTTATATAAATATTATTTCGCTTTACGTAGACACTTGAGAAAAAACGTCGCCAGCTCTCCGGCTAATCGCTATGTTGCGGGACCTGTTCATTATTATAGGAACATATTTTTTAATTAAGTGTGACAATTTTAAATAATAATACATGCCGCGTAAATGACTTTTATATGATATAGGTGTATACGGTTATCACTTCGTTATTGTTTATTTAATTTTATAGGTCCGGTTTATTTGTCTATTGAAAGCTTTATTATTGAATTTTAATTAGGCTTTTTATTAACTTTTTTCCATAAATTAAAATTAACGATAATATTAATAATACATTTAATGTCCCTATCACAACTTTGTCATTATAAACACCACTCACATCATTACTATATTCAGTTCACTGTCAGATATTTTCAGTTTATAATTTTTTAATTGTATCTAAGCATATATTTCAATTTGCAGAACAAAATGTCGGTATTAACCCCCTTGCAGAATGATATAAACACCTAGGCGAGCAAGTTTCCCTCTAAGATTACCGACATTTTGTTCTGCAAATTGAAATATATATGCTTAAAACAGTCGCCGTAACAACATATTAAAATTTGAACCTTGAACTAATAATATAAATTTCGTCGGGTACATGACACGTTTAGAGTGATCTGCCATCCCTTTAATACTGACCAATCGATCTGCAAATATTATAATGGCATTATCGGGCACCGACAAACTGTAGAAACAATTTCAGCCTTGAAGCAATAATAATTGTGACCATTTTTTTGTTATATGTTGGGGGCGGTCTGCATCCCTCCCATACCGCTATCTAGCAAAATTCCTTGCTCAGGACACTTTAATATGCCTCCCTCAACATCTTCAGAAAACTAAGGCCTTGAAAAAAAAGTAAATAAAAAATAGATTTAATTATTTTGTTTGGTAGTACACGATTATATCTACGAACACACAGATAAAGCACTAAAAAGCTTGACATCCAGCTTTGACTGTTTACAAAAGGGTAAATTACTAGTTGATGTCGCGTCAATCCCTTTTGTATCCCAGTTTAACTTAATTCAAACGATTTGTAAAGAATTGCAGGTTCGATGGAAGTGTATAGGAGGTTTTCCATTGAATCAATTGAAAGAAAACTCATCTAAAGACCCTTTGATAAGAGACTGGACTCGAGAAACAAGTTTCATTAATCTTTTTTGCCATACTCACTATAAAATAACTACTTTACATGCGTGTATGCATGCATGATATGGGTCAGTTAACAGGCAAGTGTGTTGAAAGTGTTTTCAAAACACACTAGTGTGCAGTAAGTAAACAGTTTCCATAATGATTTATGTTTATTCGCTCTGATTCGCCCGCTATTACCTACTCACGGCCTGCTATAAATGTGAAGTTGGCGACGCAAATGAACTGTCAAATTAAAGTGAAAAACAGCTATTTTATAGTGGGTATGGCAAAATAGTAGTTTATATTTAATTGTACGAGTTGTCATTGTCAACGATTGTTGTCATGTCAAATTTAAAATTATAATAATATAAAATATAATAATTTTAAATTTGACATGACAACAATCGTTGACTATGAAGAAAATTGGTTCAAACGTAATATAAGCGAAATTATATACATCAAACTACATGACACAGTAAACTTAAGATCTGATACCAACAACCTGAGCTTACTTAATAGTTATAAATTAATGTTATATAAATAAAACTAATTAATAAAATTGGTTCTAACCTATGTTGTCCACAACATAATGACAATAGGATAAAATAAAACCATGGATAGATGGCGGCAAGATCTAATATTAACACTTAAATATAGTAAATTTAAAAAAGTGAGTATGGTTGGTAAAATGATTTTTTCCGATATGTTTGGAATCAATTATATAATTGGCTGCTTTCCAACAAAAATTTTCAATTGCAATTCAGCCGTATAAATCTATTAATTTATCATAAGAATAATTATTTAAAAACTTGCTTTCTCCATACAAGCAGACAGGAATCTATTTAAAATATTGACGCATCACTACTTGACAATTGGGGGGTAAAAATTGGAAACATAGGTTGTGTCCACTCACTTATTTAAGGGTCCTAAACCTGTCGTGATTGATCTGCTGCTTTGTACAAGTGTTGTATTGAATCACATAAAATGTTCTGTCGTTTGTAAGATTGCTATGATATTCATTTATAACTTTGTAATGTAATTAAATCTGTGTAATTTGTATTCTGAGCTAATAGATGGTGTTACAGTCAGTGTTCCGTCTAAGCTGCGTGGGTGCGCGGCCGCGCATTAATTTTTCGAAAGTTGCGCATCCGCTTTTGTATTCTGCGCAAAATGAGCTTGTTCACCATTTTTTTAAATTTAATTTTATAGAAGAATTGCATCTAAAAATGGCAAGAATCCAAATTTCACAAAAAAAAGTAAAATTTAGATGGCCAAATTTTTTTTTTGAAACGGCCTTTGACATTTAAACGTCAAACGAAATCTCTTTGTTGTGTGAGTTTTGCATACAGTACAGTGTGCGTGGTTGCAGTATTTATTAAAAAAAAATTTGACTTCAAACACAGGAACAGGATCCCCCTCCCCACTTGCACACTTTTACATGCGTTTTGAACATTTTTGCTTTAATATACTTTTGTACCGCGCAGTCAGCGAAAAAATTAGAGGGAACATTGGTTACAGTCATAGGGTAAATGCGGGAGAGATGCCGCGGTAGGAGAGACGCCGCATGGCTATTAACTTGCCTATTTACCATTAATGGATGGTGCTACAAGTACGTATGTTCGTTCATCTTATCTTGTCAAGGTAAGATGAACGAACATACGTACTTATAGCACCATCCATTAATGGTAAATAGGTAAGTTAATGGCCATGCGGCGTCTCTCCTACCGCGGCATCTCTCCCGCATTTACCCTATATAACAAAACGCATATTTTTCAAAACTAAAATAATAATTTTATTACTCAATAAATCTCTGTGAAATTTTCACTCGTTTTAACATTCTATCACTACTCTTCAGTAATATGCCTCATTACGCAACTAGATATACAATCTACTATTAAAGTAATAATTAACCATAGAAACATCATTGGTTATTTTATTTTATTAGGTGAGACGTTTTCCGCCAAAAACCCATTCTCTATAATAGTCTATATGCAAAAACCTAAGCGTTAGTGACTCCAACATTACCTACCCCATTTTTACATTTAATTTTTGAATAGAACCTAAAGCATGATTTTTTTTTGACTGCGCCTTAAATTGGTCCAGATATCGAAAATAATATACCTATACCTAATATCTATGTAAGAAACTTTAAATTTGTAAAGGACATTCTAAATATAACAAAAGTTACTCTACCCAAATTTGTCAAACAAGAGAAATAATTAAAAGATTAAAGGATCAAAAAAAACAAATAAAAACGTTTTTATATTATAGTAGTGGCTTGACATTTTCACTCACAAAATATATTTTGTTTGTAATTTTATAAGGTCAAGTTCCTAATTTTTTTTAAACAAAATACCTTTGACATAAAATATTAAATTGTCCGTCGACAAACTAAACCTCTAAACAAATCTGTGACCAAATGGCGAAATCACTCATGTCGATTTAAAAAAAAAAATTCACAGATTTCGCAATCCTTGCAACCATTGAGGACATTGGAAATGATAACAGCATATATGAAACATAATTAACTGTTTATTATACACACAATATTTATCAATGCACTGTTTAGTTTTGTCAGGAATAACCCTATTATTCTTCTGTTATATACGCGTTCACTTTTGCTTGATTACTTAACTTTTAAATGGATTTTTCGACAGTATTTATTAACATTTGCTCAAAAATAACACCGCAGATCGTCGCAAATACCTCTCAATTAACTAGACATGATATAAAACACATTTCGAAAAAATTGCACTTGTTCAATTTTGCATGATTGCTCCTCACTTGATCGCGACACCGTTGTCTTTTGGCTTTGAACGAAAACTCGTAACTCTGCCCCCATATACGAACATAAACATTTCCAATGTTAAAAGGTCATGAGGTGTCGTGCCTGCATGGCAAACATCAGACTAAGAAAAAACGTAAATTATTTTTAACTTCTAGCGTTTGGACTCTAGTTGACGAGCTTAAAAAGTGAGCTATAGGTGATTCAATTGTCATTTTTACAAGCTTTTATTATTAACTTGCAATGTATGTTAGTTTGTTTGATAAGGTCAAAACTTGCAAGTCAGTTTTGAACGACTTCCACGTATCCGATCGATTTGAAATTTTGTACACATATGTATTCCCGATGACAATACATGAACAAATCGTTTTTAGAAATAAATTCAACCCCTAAGGGGTTCAAAGGGGCCTGTAGGATTTTTTTGACTAATCAACGCCCAGGCCAAATCGCTTAAAATTTGGACAGTTGATTCCTTTTCTGACGTAAGCATCCACTAAGAAAGGATTTTTCTAAATTCAACCCCTACGGGTGTCAAGGGGGGGGGGTTAAAATTTTGAAAGACTATAAAATTAACAAAATAAAATATTAGTAAAAAAAAACTTTTTAGAGACAAGCTTTTATTGAAATGTACTAAAAAGGAAAAAATAATATTTAATAATTTTGGTTCATAATTATTATAAAAGCGGGGGTTGCGACTAATAAACTATCATAGAGATTACAACCCCCGCTTTTATAATAATTATGAACCACAATTATTAAACATTATTTTTCCTTTTTAGTACCTACATTTCAATAAAAGCTTGTCCCTAAAAAGTTTTTTTTTACTAATATTTTATTCTTTTCTCTTAACACAAATTCGACATAGGTGATTTTGCCTCTTGGCCGCAAAAATGTTATACCCAGTTCTTGTGTCCCCAGAGGATACCCTACTATGATGTCATTTACGTATTATTGCTTTGAGCTGTGAAATTGTTTTGAATTCAAAAAGCTGGAAACTTTTCGGTCTTTATTCACAAAGAAAGGTTTACAAAATATTTTAGGTGTCCAGAAACTTTTGTAAAACTGAATTAGAGTACTGTAAATTGCATAATGAAACGTCATTCAATGAAATCTACTTAAAATTTCAAGCTCAAGAATTGTGGTTTTAATTTTCAATAGATTGGTTCCACTTGTTTTTAATATTGTAACTGGCTGTCCCGCGAACCGCGACTTAACGTCATAACTTCGGCATTGCTTTTTCACGTGTTTAATCAGGGGTGAACGAACTCCAGCCACCGAGGCTAACCTTAATGGGGGCCAAATATGGGCCACATAATTTCAACAAACAATTTTTTCTTTTAATTTATTTTCATTATCTCAACAAATACGAAAATATGTTATATGTTGAAGTAAAACTCCGGCAATACATATAATAAGGGGCCAAAAATATTGGTTCATTTTTGGAATAAGGAGCCAAAAATATTGATCCATTTTTAGAACAAGGGGCCAAAAATATTGGTCAATTTATTTATTTTAGAACAAGGGGCCAAAAATATTGGTCAATTTATTTATTTTAGAACAAGGGGCCAAAAATATTGGTCACTTTTTGGAATAAGGGGCCAAAAATATTGGTCAATTTTTGAAATAAGGGGCCAAAAATATTGGTCCATTTTTGGAATAAGGGGCCAAAAATATTGACTCATTTTTAGAATCAGGAGCCAAAAATATTGGTCCGTTTTTGGAATAAGGGGCCAAAAATATTGTTCCATTTTTAGAATAATGGACCAAAATTATTTTCCTTTTTTGAAGTCGGTTAACGACGCGCGCATTTCACTACTTTCAAAGGGAGAAATTAAAACTTATAATGTGTTAATAAAATTTATTAATGCTTGGTTTATCGTACAATTTTATTTTTTCATCACGCTGTTAAATGACGGTTAAACTATGGTAACGATCAACAATTTGCAAAAATATAAACGCAGCGACCAATGAACACGTAGCAATCAAAATTGCGTGATTAAAAAAAAATGGGTGTGTGCTATGACCACACGACAGAAGTGAAAACTTCAGATTTTCTAATTTTTGGTGTCATCTATTATAGCGCATTTATGAACTAAAAATAATTTATTACTAAAATTATATTTTTAATTAATTCCACCTTGGTTTCAAAAAAATTATAATTATTGTCAAAGAAAGAATATAACAAAAATAAAAAAATATATAAAAAATAAATATCATTTAGAATTTAGAAAAAAAAACGCCAAAAATTCGACGCTGCCATCAGGTCTCGAACCCAGGTTCCTATGCATAGAACGCTAAGACGTTATCAATTGCGCTATGAATGCAAGTGTACTGCGTATCGTTTTTATGATATATATAGCTATGTCAGCCGCGTCACATTTATTGCGAACGGTTCCCTTTTCTTTAACTACCCAGAAAAAGAGTGCTAACGCGCCTAAGGAAGTTTTCACTTCAAAAACAATCTGTTAAAATTATACGATAAACTCAGCATTCGTAATTTTTTTGTCGCCTTGGCACTATTATTTAAGTCTACATGCCTTATTAAAAAAAAGCTTCTACAGGCAGACGCGTTCAGCTCGCATAATGTTGCACAGCGCTGTTATTCCTTTACATGTATTGTCTGCGAGGTGAAGAGGGGGTGTGTGTTTGTGCGATGGTTTTGTCTGCAGGGTCTCCCCCCTCTTCACCCCGCAGACAAAACCGTCGCACAAACACACCTCCCCCTCTTCACCTCGCAGATAAAACCGTCGCACAAACACACCCCTCTTCACCTCACAGACAAAACCGTCGCACAACCACACCCCCCCTCTCAGAACACCCCCCCCCTCGCGGGAAACTCTGCCCCCGCAAGAATTGCACGGTCCTGATATTCAATATTCCCCCTCTTCATCCCGCAGACAAAACCATCGAACAAACACAAACCCCCTCTTCACCTCGCAGACAATACATGCAAAGGAATAACAGCGCTGTGCAACATTATGTGAGCTGGTCTGTCTGTAGACGCTTGTGGAAAAGAGTGCTAACGCGCCTAAGGAAGTTTTCACTCCAAAAACAACCTGTTAAAATTGTACGATAAACTCAGCATTCGTAATTTTTTTGTCGCCTTGGCACTATTATTTAAGTCTACATGCCTTATTAAAATGAAATGTTAAAATGTAATGAAAAATATTTTAAATATAAAATTACTACCTACAAAAACGAAAATGTTAATATACAACTCGTAACAAAGTAACCACAAACATAACAATAGCGGTGTTCTATCGGTGTACTTATTTTAAAATATGTATAAAAAGTGAAATACAGTGGCATTTTTTGCAACATGAATTCACAGCACGGATGTGATATTTTTATTTTGACGTCTTTAAGCACGTCGGAGTTTCCCTACTTTCTGTTTAATGAGGAAAGGCTTAACAACAGTAAACATTTGTAAAAACGAAAATGTAAAAAAAGTTGACATAAATAGTAAACATTTGCGTGAGTGAATGGAGCTTGATAATGAGCATCTTGGGAGAAGTGTTTTAAAGGAATAGCACACAATATATCAGGATAGCAATTGCCCAGGGATGAGTTGTGCACATAATATCTAATGAGATTTCTTTGTCGCGGCTGTTTACAAAAAAATAAATAACTGTTTAAAAAAAATAATATATTAATATAATATTTAAAGAAGTGTTTCTCAACCGGGGTACCACAAATGGCTTTTAGTTAATAATTATTCTAGATTATCTATCCGGTGCGGCTTCGCTCGTTCACTCGAATTTATGATTTATTAATACTGTAACAAAACTGTTTTTAATTTAGCGGAATTAAATATTTATTTGTCTATTTACAATAATTAATTATAATAATTATAAACACAATAATAACAATAACGAAAATGTCAATTCTAAACAATGAAACACTTAAACGGTAATTATAACACTTAAACGGTAATTATAACACTTAACAATACAAGGATATTTATTTTAACAGGTATATTCACAGAATACTGTTTTATTTATTTTCACAAATCACTGATTGACTGACTCAACACGACGCTGAATGACTGATCCCCACTTAGTCGCGCGCACCGCCTTATATACACGCATTGCCTGTGTTCTCGTTGTCTATAGAAACGTCCGGAATCTTCGATACTATTCCACTACTGTGTTATAACAAACAATCGCTTCAGTCTGGAATGTTCTGTTGGAAACAGTGGCGTAGCATCTGGGGTTTTGTTACAATACATTACTTACTCGCTTTGCTCGTCTGCTCGAATTTATGATTTATTAGGCATTACTCACTCGCTTCGCTCGTTTGCTCGAATTTATAATTTATTAATACATTACTTAGTCGCTTTGCTCGTCTGCTCGAATTTATGATTTATTAGGCGCGACAGCATAACCTAAAACCATGGCGCCTGTAAGCTTGCGGACCGAGTTTAAAAGTGTCAAATTTATCAGATTTATAGTAATAATTTCCAAATAAGTTAGAAGTATAATAATGATTTTACTTACTTGACTTTTTTAACAACAATTCTCACTGACAATTACGGAAAATTAGTTCCGAGTTTACAGTGAATCTAACAACGAGCGCCCGCGTCGATATTATTATAACCCCGCCCCCCTGCACACAGTCTATAGGGCATTCTCGATGCCTTACCTGCATTCTTGAAACTTTTCTCAATGTCCGACAGCAAATAGAAGTCAAGTTATTTTTTTAAACTTTGAATAAACACTAAATAAGACAGGGTAACTTTTCCATTATCGAATGTTCAATTTGGCCAAATTGATTATATCTAAACAAAGCCCTAATAATGATTGGAACATTTTCGATACGGAACGGTCTTCTATACTGCAGAAATGCAAACGTGCGTTGTTGTAAGAAGAACTCTCGTTGTGTTTTGTATATTGAAAGAGTAAAATGGGAGATTTCTTTCCTTCTGTAATGAACGTTCATTAACGTCAAATCCGTTTTGTTATTATTTTCACACAAGCGTTAAAATGTTGAGTTGGAAAATCGTCTTAGACTGTAGTGATTTATTTTTGTATAATTCTTTTACATTGAAAAGAAAATCTGAATTAATGGTGACACGGAAAATGAGAATTATGAAAGAGGTTAAAATATAAAAATTAAATACATGACTACACAGTGAAAACAAATGCAAGCCAACTTGAGAAAAATAAATATAATGGAAGGTTTATCTTCCTTGCTTCTTTAATTATAAACCAAGGAGGTTTTTTTAATTATGCAATGAGATAATGAAGAGTTACATCTGATAGCTTGCTAAAATAGAATTTTAATTAACTAAAACAAAAATGGTTGGGCTCAATAAAAATTTTGTTGTAAATAAAAGTTAAAAAAATTCGACTGATGACCAGTCCTATACTTCCCACCTAGTAAATATTTGCAAAAAATAAACACTCTTTTTTTTATTCTTTGACTAGGCCCAAATAACCTTAGCTGTTGGTGGTCTTTAAAACACAATTTAATTTTTATTCTTTGAAAAAAGCATGGCCCTCTTTTTTGTTTGGTGATCTATTGATGGCTAGCTTAATATAGCAAAAATCATGGTTACCTTGATTTACGTACAATTTTTATTTTTTTTAGTAAAATATTTTTTTTCTCGAAAACTATACATTTTAGAGAAAAAAAATATTTACATTTTTTTCATATTATAACATCTAGAATTCATTTATATTTTTTTTTACCTATGTTAATACGTGACATTGAGGACGTTTTTTTGAATATCTCAGGATCCACTGAACCGATTTGACTCAAAATCTAATCAGATCTAAGTTAAAGGCTGATAAACACAATAGAACAATCGGCATGCCCGTATGTTGTTCCGTTCTTAAGATATCGAAGGCGAAAAATTGACCACATACACACACACACACATACACACATACACACATACACACACACATACAGACATCAGTCAGAAAATGATCTTAAACGATTGCTAGGGTCTCAAAACGTGAAAATCTGTTAAAATCTCGAAATATTGTTTTCGGACTGAATCCATTACTTCCCTACCATAGTAGAGGTGGGAAGTAAAAATAGGTGTGTGCTTATGACTACACGACAGTTTTAACGCGTGTCTAAAGTGATGAATCTGACATTCACGACTTTACAAAAGTCTCCTAAGGTTATGTTGCAATTTATACCAGAACTCGTGTGATTATCTTCGGCTCGTGGCGCTAAACTCACACTCGTTCTGATATAAATGCAACATAACCTTTATCGCAAAATCGCAACTGTCATATAATTCGTCACTTAAATATTTATTATCTAACAATATCACATAAAACCACTTTATTTGTATATAGCCGCAAAAATAATCTACAGTTTTTTTTGTAACTAACAGTGTTAAAAGCCACGTAAACCAGATTAAGCATTTTCTCTTAATTTGTGTTATCCTACGGGAATAGTACAACAGAAGCAAGTAAATTGAGTTCAGAAGGCTGGATAAACATTTCTGATGTAAGTGTACGATAGGATAGCGTGACAGTGTCTTTTAGTATTACGCATGAAAAAAAAATATATTAAAGCGAACATTATTATTGCGTGACTATATTGTCGCACATTATCCGTGTTCAGTAAAAACTATTTTATTTTTCAGTATATTATGTATTGTGTTGTTGCGATACTGTCATACAAATTTTTTGAAGTAAAAACTTCCTTAAGGTACGTGCAGTATGGAGCTGGGATTCTAGATGGTAGCGTAGATCATAGCAGGGCTTGCTTAAGGGGAGGGTAAGGTTAATTCGTACAAAAAAAGGCACATTTTTGTGAATTTTTTTCGACAACACAGTTAAACTCTATTTATTAAAACCAATGGGACATCAAAGTATAACATTTGAAGAATATTTTGTAAAATTTTCATGGAGAAATATTAAAAAATACGGCAATGGCAGCAATTATTTGGAAGCGTCTCAGAAAAAAGTAGAATTGCGGTGCCCCTTATAACTTGGTGCTGGATCATCTGAAATCAAAAATGGAAATTTTTGTCGTTAGATATTCGCTTTCCCCAGATAACGCTGGAAGGGTTTTTCGAAATTTCAATTTTTCAATTTTTGGGAACACTTCGAAGTAAAAAACGCGATTTTTGCAAAAAAAAATCGTGTTTTTCACTTCGAAGTGTTCCCAAAAATTGAAATTTCGAAAAACCCTTCCAGCGTTACCTGGGGAAAGCGATTATCTAACGACAAAAATTTCCATTTTTGATTTCAGACGATCCAGCACCAAGTTATAAGGGGCACCGCAATTCTACTTTTTTCTGAGACGCTTCCAAATAATTGCTGCCATTGCCGTATTTTTTAATATTTCTCCATGAAAATTTTACAAAATATTCTTCAAATGTTATACTTTGATGTCCCATTGGTTTTAATAAATAGATTTTAACTGTGCTGTCGAAAAAAATTCACAAAAATGTGCCTTTTTTTTGTACGAATTAACCTTACCCTCCCCTTAAATTAATGCATTGTTATATATGCGAGCGTACACAATGAAGCAGTGAGTGTAGCAGGTATAAGCGCTGTTTCAAGAGCTGCTAGATACAAGAATGTATCTCATCATTCTTTCAGCGCGCTGACTACTACAATCAACGTGTGTCAACTGTCAAATGACCGTTACAAGTTTCGTAATGGATGTAACTAGTTTAATAAGTGAAATTTTGCCAGTTTTTATTTAATTTGTTTTGAGTTTTTTTTAAGACGTATTCAAAAGTGTTAGGTTCCATACGTAAATATTCAAAAAACCGGTTTGGGTAAAATTTTAATTCTTGGTATAAATGATGAAATTCGCCATGTTTAGATCGTTTTCTATTAATAGAGTGGACATGATAGCTCCTACCCAAATGTATATTTAAAATATACCACTTTATAGCAGAAGAACACAAATTTTCGTCTTTGCTATCTGACATTTCAAACGCGACTTAAGCTTGTATCAATGCTATCAAAGCTTCGTTGTGCAAACCTATAAGCGCTTATAATTTCAGCTACCATCTACCATACATGCTACCATCTAGAATCCTAGCTGCGTACTGCACGTACCTTTAGGCGCGCTTTACCTGGACTGTTAACAACAGTGATGTGAAACGCACCCGACGGTGACAATCGGGGCTACTCACTATCTAAATATTAATAAAGTCAAAATATCAGAAAATTGTATTGTCATCTAAACTAGATGCGACTGCAAAGTTTCAAGTCTTTTGGACATTTGGAAATGGTTGAAAATCGAATTGTAAAATAGTTACAAGTAAACCTAATATAAGTTTGTTAATAAAAAGAATACCTTGTATATTTTACGTACCTACCTACCTGTGCTGTTTACTGATAGATATGTGGAGGATATTTTTTTATTAAAATGTCATCTATCATAATTTTGTCATTTCAGCACACTATGAATGGATTTCAGTGCTTTCAACAAAAGAATATTAAAATCCGTAAACAAATATGACAAAAATAAAATTTGCATAAACAACTGTCGTTATAGCAGAAACAAGGTTTAAAATATTGCATGAACAGATTTTTTATGATTAATTATTTTTGTCACCAGATTTGCATGTCTTTTTCTGTCACATTTTTTAAATATCTTATCCGTTTTAAGACGCTCATGGCCGCTGTTGTCGAGCGTCTATAATTTACTTTTACTTTATTTTTACATTTTCAAACTTCAATTTACAATGTTTTCAGCTGGTATGCACTTTTTGACACTAGTGGGGCGTAGTCTAGCTTGCACGAGTGTAACACTAGCACCGTGTCAGTGTTGAGTAGTGTACACGCTCTTCGTGTAGGCCATTACTCTGTCATTACTGCTATCATGTTGCAGTTTCTTTACACAACCTCTCTGCAACGGTGGTAAAAGTGTAACACTGAAGGTCACACTAGCATCCCACCGCCGCCCAACCAAACACGATACACTGTAGCATTGCGCTCTACACTGACCAGTCGAACACGGTTTTAGTTAATAGCAATGTATGTGTAGATAATTTTAGAAAATTAGGATAAGGTTTTGTGAACATAGAAGTTTAATTGTAGATTATAGACGCGTCGATGACTCAGGTCATTAGCGTTTTCAATACAACAAATAATCCATGTGTGTATTAGAATCCGCCAGCCGGCATACACAAACCGACTGGTACGAGCTCAGGTCCCTGGGAGCGTTAATTCCTAAAGAATATTGGAATGCAATTTTCGATAGCAACCACATTCCAATGTCCCCTCTGGTGGGCATAGAAGTTTAGTAAGTAATTGGTCATGGTCTTGGAAATATTGAGGAAAAGTGTATTATAAGAGCTGACCATCATGTAAAAAATTACTTGTAGGAATTTTTTCCAATGTTCATACATTATTTCGACTTGGCGCCTGGTCTATAAATCATTTAAAAAAAAATGAAATTGTCAAATATATATTTTATCAAGTGTCGATTTCACATTTTTTTATCATTAATTATCCTTGTAGCCAAAAAGCAATATAAAAAGTGAAATAAATAAATTATAATTTAAGAAAACTAAAAAACACGCTTTAATGAACTAAAAAGTAAAAAATAATTAATTTTATTGTAAAAAAGCGTGGGGTAGTATGAAAATATGATACAAAGCACCCCACGCTTTTTTACAATAAAATTAATTATTTTTTACTTTTTAGTTCATTAAAGCGTGTTTTTTAGTTTTTTTAAATTATAATTTATTTTTGCTTTTTAGTCCTGGAGATCCTGGTCAGGATAATGGGACAAACTTATGGAATTATTGTATTGTAATAGGTCCTTGATAAGTGTGCAAAGTTTCAGTTCAATCTGAAGTTTTTTGCTTTTTTTTTTAGTTCTGGAGATCCTGGTCAGGATAATGGGACAAACTTATGGAATTATTGTATTGTAATCGGTCCTTGATAAGTGTGCAAAGTTTAAACTAAATCTGACCGTTCAAAGTTGGTCAAAATCAAGTTCAAAGAAGTCGGTTACAAACTGACAAACAAGCAAGCACGCAAGCAAGCAAGCACGCAAACATACAGGTGAAGCTAATATAAGCGTGTTAAAAACAACTTTTTTTTTACATGATGGTCCCTTAGGGTGTCCACAATAAATCCTGAAGTTTCCCCCCTCCAACAAAGTGTGCTACTCCCTTAGTAAAACCTGATTTTCGCTCCTTCCCAACCCCCCAGGGGGATTTATTGAGGACACCCTAAGAGACCATCATGTAAAAAAAAATTTCTTGTAGGAATTTTTTCCAATGTTCATACATCATTTCGACTTGGCGCCTTGGTCTATAAATCATTTAAAAAAATTGAAATTGTCAAATATATATTTTATCAAGTGTCGATTTCACATGTTTTCATCATTAATTATCCTTGCAGCCAACAAGCAATATAAAAAGTGAAATAAAAAACGACTTCATTGAACGAACAGAATCAAAGTATTTCAATATCCGGAAGGAACCGCCTTAATTTCATTCGACCTTCTTTTATCCTTTCTCTCTCTATTATATTTGAATAACGGTCGTTGCGTGCCGGTATCTACTACTTTTCTCCTTTCTCCACTGTGAAGTGAAAGTTATTCCGCAGTTCTCTCTGTTCTTTCTTTCGGGAATGTGGTGTGTGTGTGTGTTTGTATCTCTGTGTGTAAAGGTTTCCTTGTATTTTGCAATCAACATCATCCTCGTCGGTATGGTTCAGTGGTAACTTGACGACAAAGTTACATGGCAGTGGGTGCAAAATAGAGTCCCTCCAAAATAATATTAATATCTATAGATAGTAGAGATTATTTAAAAAATATACCTTGTCTTTGCTGTTGCGCAGTCGGGTTAAAAGACCAGAACGGCAATAAAACGCACAATAAAGAAAACTACAGCTTTTAATTATCTTTCTTCGTTCTAAACAAATCATAGGCAAGAAATTTGAAAGTACCCACCCACAAAAGACGGGCACTTTCGGATTTCTTTCCTATGATTTGTATAGACCAGCGGTTCTCAATCTTTTTTGGTGACGGAACCCTTTTGGAAAGCGAAATACTTGACGGAACCCTACAATAAAACAATAGTTTTTCACAATTATAGCGTCTAATCTCAGAGGCGGCTTTTGTCAAAGGGGCTGCGCGCTCACAAGTAGATATCGGCGGTGGCGGCATAGTAAAATTGTACGAGGCGAATAAGTTCGACTGCGCCTCGTGAATCGTGCTACGCCGCGTCAGAAGTCAGAACGGTCGACCAGGCAGGTGTGTTTTAATTTTTTTTCTAAATTCTTGCGGAACCCCTACAGAAGTATCGCGGAACCCTAGGGTTCCGCGGAACACACTTAGAGTATGGCTGGTATAGACTTTAGAACGAAGAAAGATAATGAAAAGCTGTAGCTTTCTTTGTTGCATGTTTTATTGCCGTTCTGGTCTTTTTACCCGACTGCGCAACAGCAACGACAAGGTATATTGTTTTTCACGACAATCTGAGTATGTATGTGGGTATTCTTCATACCCTGGAAGCATCCCAACGGCTGGATGGATTTTAATCAATGAGGTGTCTATCGATTAGTCTAAACCGTGCGATATGGTTAGAGGCTAGGTTTTGTTTTTATAAATCCAAAATGGCGGTCGTCAAATACAAAATGGCGGTAGAGACAAAATTTCAAATCGATCGTATACGTGGAAGTCGTTCAAAATTGACTTGCAAGATTTGACCTAAACAAACACACAAACCAACAAACACACAAACTAACTAACATACATTGCAAGTTAAGTAAAAGCTTGTAAAAATGATTAAGTGTGTCGTCAATCAGACTAGAACCCGGGTTCTCAAAGAGAGAGACAGACAACTTATCCACTAGTGACTATAGTCTATAAATCTCCATGATTTGATGTCCTTATAAAAATGATATAGATAGTTCTATACAAGTCTCATCGTTAAATATGTAGCGCGTTAAACGGCCCGACCTACCATAAGGAGGTACACTTCAAATATAAATTTAAGTTCTCTATTTTCTAGTTATTTTTCAGTTCGTTTAGAAAAAAAGGCCAACCGAAATTGGGAGAAAAGCATCCTCTTCTGGTAGTGTTTCATTGACATATTTTTTTCTTATTTTGTAAGACTTCAACGAACCGTTGTATTGAATTTAATTCTAGATGAATTTATTTTCTTCACAAGGGTTGGAAATATTAAAAATTAAATATCGTTTTTAGTATCAAATATTGAACGGTAAATTATCGACAAATCGATTATTATGTTATTGGCCATTTATTGGAACATTTTACAAGCTTTTATTTAACTTGCTTTGTTAGTATCACGTGTTTATTGTTTACGTCAAATCTTGAATGTCTATTTTGAATGACTTTCACATATCCGATCGATTTAAAATTTTGTACACATATGCATTCCTGATGACAACATATGAATCAATCGTTTTTAGAATTAAATTCAATCCCTCCTAAGGGTCTCAAACGGGGGTGTAGGGTTTTTTGACTAGTCAACGCTCAGGCCAAACCGCTGAAACTAGAAACTTTATAAGTATTTGAACAGTAGGTTCCTTTTGTGACGTAAGCACCCATTTCGAAGGGATTTTTCGAAATTCAACCCCTAAGGGGGTCAAAAGGGGGTAAAACTTTGAGACTAAAAAGAACAACATAAAATATAGTAAATATACTGCACTGTAACACCGCGTGTGTTACAGTGCACGCCTGAGCTAAGAGAGAGAGAGAGAGTGCCGCAGTGGTGGGGAGAGTAGCAGCGAAGGAGCGGACCATAAATTTCGTTGCATATTTTCCCTCACGCGGCTGTTCACAGCCCGACATAAGATGTTTCACATCAAAAAAACTTTTTAGAGACAAACTTTTATTGAAATGTACTAAAAAGGAAAAAATAATTTTTTATTATTTAGGTTCGTAATTATAAAAGCGTGCGTTGCACATCGGACATATCATATATGTTCTTTTCTGCACAGCTCACGGCCGTAACGGAACCGGTAGTTATTAATTTAAATAAAAAAATGTTACAGCCCTAATCGTTACCGTTCGAATCGTGAAAATTCATTGGGAGGTTTTTCATTAATTACTAATTCACTCAAAGTTTTTTAATTTTTAATTACATGCAAATAATAAGGATGCTTTCATCAATACGTCGCCATTTTATTTAACAATTTTATTTCTATATCCTCTTTTTGTATAATTATTACAGACAGAATTGTATATTTTATATTTTACTGAGGAAAAATAAATTTAATTTTAAATAATTACAGCGCACTGCCTATTGCCAACGCATGAAACCTTAAAACAAATGCGTCTTCTCCCGTATCTTCGTTGCTACTGGTCCGAATAATAGTCCAAGCTGACGCGAACCTGCAATCTTATACACGGCACACCAATGCGTTTCTCCACGTAGCCATCTGGGTCGTTTTGCGTGAGCGCCTAACAGAGTTATACATGCTGTGTAGATACTGTCATTTTTGATTTTTTGTGTCGGTATTTTTTGTGTCATTTAATTTTTTGTGTCGAGGTCATTTCGATTCACTATTCTCGCTAAAGAAGATTCACTTCAAAAATCGTGTATGTGTTTTTAAAGATCACCAACAGCTAAGGTTATTTGGGCCTAGCACCAATTCATATTTTCAATTCATTATTTTTTAATAATAAATTGAAAATCCAATGGACACTTTTACCCAGCTCTCGGGCTAGAACCCGGAAACTGGGGACTTGTAATAAAGGAACCATAGCAACGCCATGTAAACAACAGCATTGCAACACGCTCGGCTATTTTCAAGCCCTTTTAAAAATCGTTGTTGTATTTGGCGTCGACATCTAGTTCTTGCGGGTTTTAGCTCTTTCACCCCTATACTACATGTTCGGTATAAAACCTAGTATTAATCGAAAATTTTAATAATGTGCCACATGTAATATAGACAGAGTATTTTATATCTTCCTAAAATTTATATGACGGTCAATGGGGGCCATTTTGTATGGAGATGAAGTTCTTTTTCGCTTCTATAGAAGTATTCTAGCCTATGAAAATTTTATTACTATCGGGATCTATAACAAGTTCAAAGTTTATATTTTTTATGGCACCGAAACAATTGTAGATCGCTGATACGACCTATAACTGAACTATATACGTAAATGTCTATTTTCTGGAAGCTGAGTTTTTAAACGAACATATTTTTTATAGTTTTCCTTTTATACTGACTTTACTTTATTGTCAAAGTAGGAATATTCGAGAAAGGAGAGATGTCTCTCGCTGCAGTGCATTAAAGCGTTGAAATATTTCTGTCAGAACCAAACTAAAATTTTAATTTAACAATCAAATCTAGCGAATTTATTCTTTATTATTAGTCCAGCAGTCAGGTACTTTTTACCTGGAAAGTATTCCGAAGTTAATGATATTTTGGTATGTTGTTTGTGGGTACTCTGTGGAGTAGAATCTGAGTTTTCGACCTCGAGGACCCTGTGCTAACGTGGGGGGAGCCGAAAAACCACGAAATTTTACCATCTTTTTTGCTTTTTTCGAAATCTCTCAGAAACGGTCGACTTAAGCAATTCTTTCATTATGTAATGTTTTAAAAAGGATTTCATTTCCTACAATTTTCATTCCCACAACTTTTCTGTGGTACTAATGGTGAGCGCGCTGCAGCTTCTTGAAAATCACCCGCTCCGCTTTTTGTAACCTTGTTAACCAATGGTTAAAATGTAATGTTCTTTTCAATAGTTTTATTTATTTTCTTCTTCATCGAACTTTAAATTGAAAATACACATGTTACACATTGGTTACCAAGGTTACAAAAAGCGGAGCGGTGATTTTCAAGAAGCTGCAGCCGTTTTTAAAATTTATTGTTAAAAATAAATAATAATTATGTTTTAATGATTAAAATGCTTACTTTTCTGTGTAATTTCTAATTTAATTGTTAATATTCAAATTCATCAAACTGGGAAGTTCGTCGTGTGGACCTCAAGGGTCGCACTTGTGAGTCCTAATTAAAAGTAACTTCAGTCCTAATATAAACGACCCGCTTCACGGCTTGTTTATTATTATTATTATTATATAGCTTAAACTAAGAAAGGTGACACCAAAATTTTTTTTTAACTGTAAATGTGTGTATAAGTTTCCCAAAACAATGTAACATTGTGAAAGCATTTAAAGATGTGGTGATCCCGTTAATTTACTTATATGTGGTACGCACAGTTACTAAGCTAATTAGAGAAAATAGGCTTTTGATAATTAGATACAACACACGTTCAACTGTTTTAGCACGTTGCTGCGCTATCTTGAAACAACAGACACGTCTAGCGTCACGATGCGCTTCGGTAACGTTTTATTGAATTTCCGAATCGAAGATTATTATGTTTTTACACTGTATTTTGTCTTTGTTTCCTACCCTCGCTTAATTATTGATTTTCAACTAAACTTTAACGGTTAATTGGTTGACTCCAGTTGATGTAGAGTAAATAATATTGCACCGGATCGAAGCGCGCCAGTTGAAATTCACATAGAAGAAATCTGTAAATAAGAAGTCTATAAATATAGGTGATACGATTATTGAAGTCATTATTCTCCGGACCGTTAGAGAGAGTGGATCAGCAAACAGTGATAAATAAATAACAGTGAGATAAATAAATAAGTGGTCTTTGGAACGTAGGTAGAAGTGGTTCGGGCAAACTGATAAATAAATGACAGTGATAAATAAATAACAGTGATAAATAAATGTGACAAATAACAGTGACCAATAACAGTTATTTATAACAGTGATAAATGGACAAATTGATAAACAATAATTGTGAAGGGTTGTGTTAGTTCGTTGTCCTGGATTTGAATAAAATAAAGATCTTTAGGTACTGAAATTGCCATACAGTTTTGTTACAATATTGATGATGATTGAAGGAAGAATTAAAAAAATTTTCCCAGTATATAACATTAAATCTACGATTTTTTTTGGCACTAAGCGCATACGCACACATGATTTTTTTGTGCACATCTATGACACAGTATCTTTCGAATGCTATAAATTTAATTCCCCTCCTTTCGTAATAAATAGTAGTAAATATAAAAATGTACCACAATTTCGGTGTTCACGTATTAATATATAGATTTTTTCAGTACCTGAAACGTTGTGCAAGGCCTAATGAAGTGTTAATTGATTTTTGTACGTGTCCACTTCCCTACGATATCATCAAATAATTTATTATATAGGTGCCTATCCAGGCGTGGACTGACCAAGGGTGCTGGGCGCTTGAGCATCTCGGGCCCCCGGAATTGGAGAAGGCCTAGGCCCTCCCATTTTCCAATCCTAACAATTAACAAATTAATTTTTATAATAATTTTAATAGATTAATGTTTTTTATTTTACTACAACACTAATGCCCATATTCATAGTTAACCCTTAAGGTAAGTGATAAGGGTCCCTTCGATGAGGGTCACTTAAGTGCTGAGGACATCTTATTCAAAGGAGCGTTTCATAGTCATTTCCTTTAGTGAGGAAAGAATTATAGTAAACCTCCATGATTTTTTCCTTTAGAACAGTTGGTCATACTGCAGACCGATTGTGTTTAGTTGTCATTTTCGATATAAATGCGTGTTTTACTGTTTTTACTTTTTCGACACTTATGGGACATACTATCCACCCTTAAGGTGAGGGTGATGTAAGGGGCCCTTACAGACGTCAATTTTGACTATGAAACGCATATTCGATTTGAGGGTATGAGTAAGTGTCCCTTACTACTTAAGGGTTAACTATGAATACGGCCGTAAGTCTCTCTCTCGGGCCCCTATAAATGTTAGTATAAAAAAATATAACCAGTCCATGCCTGTACCTATCCTTATAAATAATCTCAATTAAAAGTTTTGAATATTTACACTACATAAATGAACATTAAGAGACGGTGATTTTTACTTCCCACCTCTACTATGGTAGGGAAGTAATGGATTCAGTCCGAAAACAATATTTCGAGATTTTAACAGATTTTCACGTTTTGAGACCCTAGCAATCGTTTAAGATCATTTTCTGACTGATGTCTGTATGTGTGTGTGTATGTGTGTATGTGTGTATGTGTGTGTGTGTGTATGTGGTCAATTTTTCGCCTTCGATATCTTAAGAACGGAACAACATACGGGCATGCCGATTGTTCTATTGTGTTTATCAGCCTTTAACTTAGATCTGATTAGATTTTGAGTCAAATCGGTTCAGCGGATCCTGAGATATTCAAAAAAACGTCCTCAATGTCACGTATTAACATAGGTAAAAAAAAATATAAATGAATTCTAGATGTTATAATATGAAAAAAATGTAAATATTTTTTTTCTCTAAAATGTATAGTTTTCGAGAAAAAAAATATTTTACTAAAAAAAATAAAAATTGTACGTAAATCAAGGTAACCATGATTTTTGCTATATTAAGCTAGCCATCAATAGATCACCAAACAAAAAAGAGGGCCATGCTTTTTTCAAAGAATAAAAATTAAATTGTGTTTTAAAGACCACCAACAGCTAAGGTTATTTGGGCCTAGTCAAAGAATAAAAAAAAAGAGTGTTTATTTTTTGCAAATATTTACTAGGTGGGAAGTATAGGACTGGTCATCAGTCGAATTTTTTTAATTAATGGTAGATTGTAAACATAGGCCTATCATATAAATAACATCCTTTTACACTGATTCCACAGTACAGTACCTAATAATTTTTATGAAAATTAAGTAGTAACTAAAAAAACTGACAGAAGTCGGAAATAACAATATTTACCTAGTGGAAAAATGTTTATATATGTAACTTTAACTTTTTTCTTTTCAAATTGGTAGGAGTTTCTGAAAGCAAAGTTCTTCTCCATTTAGCGGTACTAAAAGGCCATGAGAATATTTTCCAACTCTCATTTATCAATGACGTCCTGGTGTAGATACACAAAAATATGAATAACATCCACAGTGGTGCTAGCAGCTAAATTTTTACAAGTTTTTATTTAACTTGCAATGTTTGTATTTTATATTGTTTAGGTCAAATCTTGCAAGTCAATTTTGAACGACTTCCACGTATCCGATCGATTTGAAATTTTGTACACATGTGTAGCTTTCTACTAGTGAAAGAATTTTTAGAATCGGTTTAGTGGTTCCAGAGATAAGAATTTATGATTTATTACCCCCCGTCCGCTTATCGGGATAAAAACTGTCCTATCTCTCAAGTTGGACCAAACAATACACATTTACAAAATTTCATTAAAATCGGATGAGCGGTTTCGGAGATTGGCGTGAACGAACATCGTGACACGGGATTTTTATATTATATTAAGATGTATTGATTGATATTGATTTTATCATTTACCAATTAATTACTGTCCACAGGAACTCAAAACGTTGTTTATCTATAGGTAAAACCTAAGGCATCCCAGCCTAACGAGTTTATTAAGTTGATAAAACTTATAAAAATTTTAACTCTCGCATGTATAATGATTCGACTGTTTAATAGCTGTACTATGCTTTGCAGTTTATTTGAATAGTCGACTCTCGCATGTAGTGTGTTTTCAACTTGAAATTGCTATATATAAGAAAAGATCGGTTTCCACTCTCGGGCACTGTGGAGAAATCGGTAACTCACCTAGCCAGAAACTGGGAGTTTCGGGTTCAAGTCCCGACAGTGGTCATTTAATTTTTTCTTAGATATAGCTCAAAAATCATGGCAGCCTAGCTGTCTGAGATATTTATTATTTTCACCTCTAATTGTTATGTGATTATGTGAATAATATGGTGTGTTTAAATCGATTGATTTTATCATATTATACCAATTGATATTATTATGATTATTTTTTTCCGTGATCTGGAACTTGAAAGTTACCGATTTTGACCACGTTTCGTCGTATTCTGCCCCATTGTGTGATTGTGTATACTTGTAATAAAGAGTAAACACGTAGTTTTAATATACTTAATTAAGAATTCAATATAAAATGTATTATCATCACTAGCAGTGCTATGTAATTTGCACTGACAATAATGAAAATTAACATTTTATATCAGAGCTATATATTAATTCCTGCGCAAATATCGACACCAGTCCCTAACCGTGTTAGCATGACAGCAGGCTAAGGGATGGTCCTCCGAGATTTTTAAACTTCATCGATTAAAAGCGCTTTAGCCTTTAACCAGCAAACGTCACTTCCTCTATGATTTTATGTTATACAATATTTTACACTAACATGTCACTCAAACTAGCATACCATTTTCGTTCATACCATAAGGGCGGGTTGGTGAAAGCTTGGCACTGCGAATCCGCACTGACCTTTTTGCTAATTTATTATTCCAATAATGTTGATCTGAAATTTGAACAAACAACATATTCCAATTTTTACCCTCGGCCCCGCTCGCGTAAAGATAGGAACCCCTAAAAAATTCATTATAAAGGCGGAGAGAATAAACACCTACTAAAAAAAAGACCGTCCAGTGTCACCATATTGGATTTTACGTGACATCATATTATACTTAGTGTCACTCTTGAGATTATGACGAATCAATCGACAACTTTTTCGTCAAAATCCATCGAGCTGTTGCTGACTTTTATCTTTTGTATTCTGATAATATGGCGTCTAGCGCCCGCCATATTGCATTTTACTTGACTTCATATAACTCGTGAGATTATGACGAATCATCGACACATCATTTATCAAAATCCGTCAAGCCGTTTAGATTTTACCTGAAAATAAAGAATCTCAGCCACATACATACAAACATACACATGAAAAACATAACCTCTTATGCTTTCGCGCAGCCGGGTAAAAATTTTAAATATACGCGTCGAATTGATAACCTCCTCTATTACAAGTCCCCAGTTCCCGGGTTCTAGCCCGAGAGCTGGTAAAAGTGTCAATTGGATTTTCAATTTATTATTAAAAAAAAATAATGAAATGAAAATATGAATGGGTGCTAGGCCCAAATAACAATTTTACGATAACCTCCTTGGGTATAAACCCTCCAGAGGGGACATTGGAATATGGTTTTTATCGAAAATTGCATTCTAATGTTCTTTGGGAATTAGCGCTCCCAGGAACCCGAGCTCGTACCAGTCGGTTTGTATATGCCGCCTGGCGGATTCTAATACACAAATAGATTATTTGTTGTGTTGAAGAACGCTAATGACCTGAGTTGTCGACGCGTCTATAATCTACAATTAATTAATTAATCCTAGGTTAAAAATGAATGAAATCCTTTTTTTGTAAACTTTGTTGACAGTGATTATCGAATGTTTTCGTACTGAAAAATTGACTTGCTCAACTGGACAGAAATATGCTAAAGCAATCGTGTGAGTGATACAATATATTTATGCATAAACTATTTATAAGATAATCAAAGCCAATGAACCTTCTACTGAATTACATACATATGCTAAATTAGTTTCCAAGTTCAAAACTTTCTCCAGTTGTGTTTAAATAGTAATGTAAATGTATGGAAAACACAAAACTTTGTGTGAATCGTTTTAGCTGATTAATTATGTTTCATTGCTGAGATATAACTTACCATGCAGGAATAATTAATTATATACAGCGTGTCCCACATCGATCGCTTGCATTGAAATGGAGAAAATATGAAAATAATTCTGAGTAGAAAAGTCCGTATAGATATTTTTTTTTTCGACGTACCGTTAATGAGATACTAAAAGGTGCCTGGACTTCAAGTTGCCGTTAAAAACCTTTAGAGGCGCTGTCGTCGTTATACTTAATAATGTAATTTTTTGAGTAGTTCGGCTACTATAGCATATAGACTCTGAACGAACAATAAATCGATTATCGAAATTTATATTATTAGTTCAAGGTTCAAATTTTAATACCGACATTTTGTTCTGCAAATTGAAATATATGCTTAAAACAGTCGCCGTAACAATATATTAAAATTTGAAACTTGAACTAATAATATAAATTTCGTCGGGTACATGACACCACTTTAATACTGACCAATCGATCTGTAAATATTATAATGGCATTATTGGGTCACCGACAAGCTATACAAACAATTTCAGCCTTGAAGCAATAATAATTGTGACCATTTTTTTTTTGTTACATGTTGGGGGTGGTCTGCATCCCTCCCATACAGTTATCTAGCAAAATCTCTTACACAGAGCACTTTAATATGCCTCCTTCAACATCTTTACAAAAATAAGGCCTTGAATAAATAATACCAAAAAATTGTTACTAGCTCTCAGGCTACTACTCTAGGTAGGTATCTATAAAGTGACCATCCGTCCCGATTTAGACGGGACAGTCCCGATTTTGAGTCACGAGTCCCGATTCAACAAGCGTCCCGCTTTTGTCCCGTTTTCATTAAATCACGTGCATTAAGAATGTTTATTTTTTGTCATTAGAGATTTTTACCCACTCAAATTATTTTATTTATTTTGGGGGTTTTTAGTGAGCTTTTGGGGGTTTCTAGAGAATTTTTGGGGGTTTCTAGCGATTTTTTGGGGGTTTCAGGCTAGTTTTTGGGGAGTTCTAGCGAATTTTTGGGGATTTCTAGCGAGTTTTTGGGGGTTTTTAGCGATTTTTTGGGGGTTTCTAGCGAGTATATGGGGGTTTCTAGCGAGTTTTTGGGGGTTTCTAGCGATTTTTTGAGGGTTTCAGGCTAGTTTTTGGGGAGTTCTAGCGAGTTTTTGGGGATTTCTAGCGAGTTTTTGGGGCTTTTTAGCGATTTTTTGGGGGTTTCTGGCGAGTATATGGGGGTTTCTAGCGAGTTTTTGGGGGTTTCTAGCGATTTTTTGGGGGTTTCAGGCTAGTTTTTGGGGAGTTCTAGCGAGTTTTTGGGGATTTCTAGCGAGTTTTTGGGGGTTTTTAGCGATTTTTTGGGGGTTTCTAGCGAGTTTTTGGGGGTTTCAGGCTAGTTTTTGGGGAGTTCTAGCGAGTTTTTGGGGATTTCTAGCGAGTTTTTGGGGGTTTTTAGCGATTTTTTGGGGGTTTCTAGCGAGTATATGGGGGTTTCTAGCGAGTTTTTGGGGGTTTCTAGCGAGTTTTTGGGGGTTTCTAGCGAGTTTTTGAGGATTTATAG